>JAQIXL010001182.1:0-20072 GCA_034700245.1 Poikilolaimus oxycercus
AAAATATTTTTCAGTTTTGTATAGGCGGCAATGCGCTAAGGTTGTCGAACACAATAGGGGAATGAGCTGAAGAAGTATGTTTCGGAATGCTGCCTATAATAAAGATGCTAGAACATCCAGCTGGACTCGTATGGGGAAAGATGAGCGACATCATTTCTTTGCTCTCAATAGCCGTTTCATTGCAGACGGAGGTCCTCGTCCATCATTTACGCCGCTTGATGGTTTTCGCTATCCAAGTCATGCCATCCTGAAATGAGGCAATGGTGAAATAGAGTCAGCAGAGAAACTCCAGGAGTAAACGTGAAGTTCAAAGCCAAAAAATCAACGGAAACTTACTCCAATGCCTTCTCCGGATGTTGCTGAGCAGGGCTGGATTTGCCAGTGACGATTCCGAATAGTTACGAGCCGGAGGCCGTCAGCGATATCACTTGCCTTTTGAGCATTTACCAAGTCCTGAAATTGTCTGCAAAATGATGCTTACTAACCTGCTTGTTGGCGAATATCAAGACAGGCACTCCTTGAAGCTTCTCCTCATCAAGGAGTTCCATTAGTTCCTGCAAAAGGCAAATTTGTACGGTTCTTCATTAGTCTCTCCTTTGGGAGCACTTCAAGACGGAATGAGTTCTGGGAAAGAAAAGCCTCTCACATTTCCGGTTTCCTCGAAACGCTTTCGATCCGTACTATCGATAACATATATCTGCAAGACGTCACTGCATTTGCATTGCTACAAACCAAAACGTCCGTGTTCTGAAAGTAGTTCTTCCAATACGGCCTGATGTTCCTCTGACCGCCAATGTCCCAGACGTTCAACTTGATGTCATTCGACATTACGGTCTTGATATTGAAGCCCTGAAAGCTTTCACTGGTCACGGAACGAAGACTCTTTTTCTCACTTGTGTTGGCGTGATGTGGGAGACGTCCTCAGAGGCAAGCTGTTTCAATAAAGTCGTTTTGCCGGCGTTGTCTAGGCCTACAAACCACCCGATCTCTGTCTAAAAAAGGATCCGACTTGCCTAGAAGAAGAATCCTCAATTCCTTTCCAGGCGAAGGCCGCAGTTTCTTGAGCATATCGAGGAGACCCTAGAAACCAGACTTAGACAACGATAATTAGCTTCGTAAGTGATGCACAACTAACACATTTCAGCATGCCCCCAGTTAACGAAAAGAACTGCTAGACTTACCATTTTCAAAGACTGAAAGAAGTGAAGTGGAACCACAAGAGGTCGGAATGAAGATGAGAGATGGGGATACAGGCGCCAGGTGGAAGCGACACCCGCGGCAAGGCTGGAAGAGCGCCCTGTAGCCATGGCTACTCGCCCACCTCCTCCTCTCTCTTCATCGATTTCGTCAACCTCTCAGGAAGGAAAACATCAAACAGCTTAATGATGTCTCACTTCTGAACGACACGAGAGGATACTCGGAACGTCTAACGAAATATTTTCGTTCATTTCGTTCGCCAATTGACGAATTTTCTCTGGCAGTGGGTCACACAAGAAAGGTTACTATTTTAGATGCTCGTAAAGTTTCTTGTTGCTCCTTAAAGAACAACTGCAAAAGGAGTACGACGGGTATATGAGCCCTTTTATCTGCACTTCTTCCTGAACCAACAACATTTGGCTTTAGAATGTGGCCACCCACCGATCACCGATCTGGATTTATTCGATGTTCACCCCCCCCCCCCCATCCCCAATGGTGACTGACCTTCGACTGCGACCCTTGTCCCTTCCTGATAACTGGGCTCTTCATTTCTCCCTGTCAAGATACCCTCCGCGAACTTTCACTTCTTGTCAATGAAGAAGACAACTAGTTCCAAGCGCTTTTACTCGTTTGAGCAATGCTCTGCACGTCTCACAAATCGGCACAGAAAGTGGCTTCCTCGTAACTCTTCGCCATTCGAAGACCACAGATAAAGGTCTTCTTGCAAGCGGCGTCGCAGTTTTTGCCGTGATCATTGCGATAGTAATATCTGAACACGCGGAGTGCTGAGAGGAAACCACAAGCGCCACGTGCCTGACAAACTTCGCGAAGAGTGCGTCATCAGTCTGGAGTCGTCCGATTAGATCGTGGAAGGAAGCCGGTGAGAGATCCGGCATGCCGAAGTCTTTCTAAAAGAGCAATCCTAAACGGACCGTCTCACCCTTAGATTATACTCGAGCGTCCAGATTGGCTCGTGGTTGTTTGCATTTGCATCGTCCAAATCCGTTGTGTAAGTTTCAGCATCAATTGTCGTCTGATGAAGAGCCATGCTTGAAAGCACCAAAACTCACAAAAGTGCTGCCATCGTAGCTGCCATCAATGGTGTAGATTCGGAAGGCCGGGTTGTTCCAAGACTCCGTAGTCAGAGAGGGCGCGATATAGTTCACTTGGAATGGTCGGCCTTTCGGGTCGCTGTTCTCATAGTACACCTGAAAAGAGATTGCGATAATGATGAGGGTCGTGAGTGCCTGAAAGTGGTCCTGGTGAGTGTGGCCATAGTATTGAGCGGCAATCGTGTTCTCGAAGCGGGCGACAATGTCGTAGAAGTTGTGCGCCCAACCTTTAAGGCAGTAACTTGCACCCGGCGGGATGTGGCTGATGAGGTGCACCTGGGGGAAATCTCACGGATTGAAGCCACGTGCTTGCCTTCTCGCCTTTCGCCTCTGAATCGAGGAGCTCCTCGATAAGCCATTGAAGTGTGCCGTCGGGATCCACTTGATCGATTTCAGTCCAGGAACTGGATACACGGCATAGCTCGCTCGGCTGCGTCTTGCTTGGGCAGCAATGTAACAAGCTCACTATTCGATGTCATTGGCGACTGTCTGGGGTAGCCAGTTGCTCCAAGCATGCGACAGCTCCTTATACAGCCATGAGGGTCCACGCTTTTCATACTCCGGCATATCATGTGGAGCCATGCTGAAGGGGGTTCTTGGTGTTCAAGAGAGCTCACGCATCTGTCGGGACACCCTCGTGGTTACCGATTGACTCGTAGATCTTGGTGTCGGGGAAGTATTGCAGCAGGGCAGCCGTGATGTTCTCGATGTTCGCGACAGTTAGATCTCGTGTATAATCCCAGACATCGTGAGCCTCCTTGTCTCCTGTGATAATGATGTAGTCAAACTAAAGGTCCTCGTCTGGCACCGCCGCTCCCAAACCTTGAAGTTCGAAGAGATATACTTCAAGGCGTTCTCGAACGTTCTGTACGGAATATCGCAATTGTAGGGCATTCCCCATTTGCCAGCCGGCACATCAACGCCTCAAATGAGTGAATATGGTCAAGCAATTTCCGTACCTTTCGTGTTACGGTCTTTCATGGTCGGCGGATAATCGCGGCAACACAGAGCATAAGTGTGAAGAAGCGAGTCTTGTTGGCACCCAGCTTCGCTGCCCTCGGCATATTGACGGTCGATGTGGATGTCGGAGAGATGCAGCACCTTCAGTGTTGGTTTTCCCTCCTACAAAAGAGATCGACCATCTTCCGCAAGGATCAACAAACCGGAACTTTCGGCCAATTCTGCACCGCGGGTTTGTTGGCGGGAATGTTCATCGGCCACATCTCAGCTAGTGGATTCTCCGACACGCCACAGTCGGCAATGAAGGCGCCGCAGATTTCATCCGGTGTGAAGAGAGCGTGCTCGAGGACGAAGAGGATCTCGTCTCCGAAGGCCTTGGCAATATTGTCACAGACATGCGGCTGCTCAACGTTCAGTCCATTGCACAGTTTTCTGAAGGAATGAGTCGTTCCTGTCACATACATGACGAAGTCGAAAATCTCTTGATCGGTAGCGTTCTGTCGAAGGAGTCCTTGTGTCGCATCGATGATGAGCGTACAGAAGAAGCAAGCCGTGTCTTTTGTTTCTGGATTTTCTGTCAGCCTTTTGATGTTTTGCAGCCACTGAAAGTGTTCTTATGAGACGCGTCGCTCAAGGTGATTGAAAATCGCTGGGAACATTCTTTTTTTTGAGTTGCTATAACATCTATGACAACTTTTTGCAGTGATTGCCATAAATTCGGCTTACCGCGAACTTGGACAACTGCGCTTCCTTGTGGACGATGACGCCAGCGTAGGCGACGGCGGTGAGGATCGCGACGCACAGGAGAAGCTGGCGTGCCATTGCACTCGGTGGCGTGCGGCGACCCTTGAATGATCGATAGCTGCGATAAACCAAGCTTCTGGAGCAGACCTATGTACTTATCACCACTGCTGCACAAGTGCTCGACGCCCTGTGCTCGGCATTTTGCTTGACCATTTCAGAAAAATGCTTGATGTTCAGTCAGGCCTAGGGCTATGTCTGCTCAAGGCTTCGGCCTCTGTGCTGACGAAATGAAGCACTGAGCGCATGTCGTGGGAAGACGTCGTCGAGCACACATGTTCATCACACTATTCCGACTACTTCCTCGAGGATCCAAAGTGTCGGCAGGCCTTTTTACGACTGGGGCGGCGGTAGTTTGGTGCCAGCTTCCATTGTAATATCGGGACCGACAGATATGGATTGGATCGATGCATCTCTCCTCTTGATCCTCGGCCTGACGGAATGAGGGAGGAGAAGGAGGAGAAGCTTTCTGTCGCCACTCGAGTCAGTCAACACGCGCCCTCCGACCGAGACCCCCGGGTCTTCCGTCAACAATGCACCGTCCTCCTCCTCGACCTCCTCGACGATGAAGTTCTTCCGAGAAGCGGAAAACTAGGACTACATTTGTGAACAGAAAAAAATGCCGCGCCGCACAGCTCCTCCTCCACCCAGAGAGCCGAGTACCGACCACGGTACTCAAGAGTCACGAAAACTGCAGAGTTGACAGCTGGGAAAAGAGAATCCGCATTTAGAACACAGCAAAGTCGGTTGCGCTTTGGACTCGTTGTTCTCTCTATGACGCTGGAGTCTTGATGTTCCATTTGCTTACTTCCGACCGAGCTCCCTTTTTATGATTTTGTTTTTGCTTCGAATTCCTGGGCCGCTAGTGCTGACGGCCTCGCTGTGAACGACGGCAGTGGTGAAGAACAGCTGGTCATCTCGGCTGCCGGCTCGCCGCCGGTCGGCGGCTGGTGGGAGCCGCTGCTCAAGGCTCTCGCAATGAAGGCTTTCGATTTTCAACTTAGTCTCGTTCTCTTTCTCTATCTTGCCTGATGTGTGGCAGAGGAGCACTCTGCTCCCGCTCGGAGTGTTCGCGGCTATTCCCTTCCACTGTGTGTGTGAGACTTATCTGCTCTCAACCCCTTACTTCCTGGATTCCAGAGAGCTACAAAAGAATTTCGTCCTCACCTCTTGAGAATCCACACTAAATTCCTCATGTGATCCTCAACCTAAGTGCTCGTCCGGTATCTTGCGCGGGCTTCTCTCCTCGCGGTGAGCCAAGCGTGCCGAGGCTAAATTCCACCGTCGCTGATCAGCAAACAGTTAGAGATCCGAGAGGCTTCAAAGCGCGCCAGGCTTTGCCCTCACAAACTGGCACGGGTACATGTCGAGGTCGTGTTTCCGGGCCTCGACTTTATCACTTTTCCTTCGTTTGATCTTGTGCTAGCCCCATAGATGATGACAAAGACGCTGAAAAAATGAAGGGAGAAGAGCGTGCGAGTTCGTGGCGTTCTTGTGAAACTGTCCTATGACCGGCGCTCTTCTCTCTTCCACTTCTTCTTCCCTCTCGCCCATCTCTGTATTCTCTTGAGGTCCTTGAGACGCGACTCCCGACGGCACACAGAAGGCACGAGGAGGCCCGTCATATTCTTGAATATGTTTTTCCTTCCTTCCTTCCTTCCCCGAGACCCGCCCTCCCTTCATCTGCATTCGCGAGAGAGTTTTGACGAAGGAACAAATGTTCTCGCGGGGGGATCGCTCTCTGCACCACCAAACTTTAGCAGAACTTTTCATTCTGCGACGAGCGATCAACTGTCACTCTCGTCGCCTCCTTGCCGCGTCGAGACTTCTCTCAGTTTGATCCTTGCTTCTAAGTACGTAGGTCTTGAAACTCGAAACCGGCCAACTGTTCCACGCCCGCCGCCCCCGATCACGGAAGTCCTTTCAGACTCTCCTTCGCATCCTTCATACGGCTAGTCAGCAGAGGTTTTTCCTTCCCCTTGTAACCATTACAACTCGTTTTTACACTAGTCTTTGATAGAATGGCGTTCTTGTTTTGCAAGAAGTCTTGAGGGGTCGAGCTGGTGTCGAGGTGTTCCTCCAGTCTTCTTCTCTTCCGAGCTCAAATCCTTCACCGATGAAGTGTAATTTCGAGCATGTTTACGCCTTTTCACCGGCCGGGTGGATGAGACGGCTGGCGGTTATTTTCGCCGCCCAGCAGATTGCGGTCATTTGTGACGAACCACCTCTTGAAAATTCTTCTTCGACCATCAGCTGATGCTTGTGAAGGGGGTGAAGGGTGGAACTCAGAGGGCGACCCTTTACTGCTAGTCTACCTCTGCCGCGAACTCTTTCCTCTACGACCTGCGTCATCGCTTTCCTCACTTTGTGCGTCCATTACTCTCCTCGTCAGTCTATCCACAGCGTATAGCTTGCGATGTCTCGTAACTGAACGTCTTTCTTCACCTATGTATTTCATCTATGGTCATTGCAGTTCATCGTCTGTCGTGATGAATCATCATGCAAAACAAAGATTTCATTATGTTATCGATATAATCGCGTTTTATGACGTAGAGCTTACTTCTGTCGGTGTTGAAATACAGTCAAAAATGGGCTGAGGACTGCTGAGGGGATTCATAAAATATCTTTTGCCTCAACTTCCGTTTCCAAATAATTCACACAAATGCACGTGAGAGATAAGTGGGCAAATGATCTGGAAGTAAGAAGGAAGAAGGTGGAAGAAGATCCAGGACGGGGTGAGTGAGTTGTGGATGTGGGTGGTTGGAGGTCTTCCCCCTACCCACTCTATCTCTCCTCTCCCTTTCGCCCCCACAAAGCTTTACGAGGACTGCGCGGAGAGCCGAGGATCACAGTGTAATAACGGTTGAGGCCTTGAGTGAGAGCTGCGCGGCTGCACAACGCGCGCCTCCCACTCACCCGGCACATCCACTTGGAGATCCGGTCCCTGTCCCTCCTCCCTCTCGCAGCCCGTCGGTCCGTGGAAAACTCGAGACCGTGCAGTCTTAGCCGAGCCTTCAGCCCGCTTCTCCCCACGGTAAACACTTTCTCTTCCACTTTCTCCCGTCTCAATCCCGGAAAATCTTTTCACCATCTCTTTAGCTACCTCCACACTGGGGCAAAACTATCCATTCATAGTGTGATCCCTCTCAGCAGTCCTCAGGCTCCCCTAGGCCGCCATTCTGTACGATTTGCACTTTTGGAACATTGCCGGTGAAGAAAAAAACGCTTAAGACCGACAGAAGGTAGCCAGGCGCTTTAAACGAAAACGCGACGGCGTGGCGAACTTTTGGCGAGACGCTTTAGTCGGGTTGCGAGTTCGGCTTTCAGCTGGGAAGAGCGGAGGTGTGCTCTCGACGGCCTCGGAGCTCTCGTGGACTTCAACGACGGTGCTGCCCGGAGGGTGACGAGGGAGACGTCCTGCGCGGTGCTTGACTTTTAGGGCTGGTGCTGGTGCCGGGGGGAGCCTGGGTCTTCTTTTGCTTGCTTTCAAGACCCTTCCCAGTCCCCCCAAGGATTTGCCAATTGATGTGATCTCTCTTGCAAAGACTCGTTGTTGAACTTGCCCTGTTTGCAGCAAGTCTTCATCTAAAGATGTCCGACGAAGAGGAGCAGTAGTAAGTTGCCACTTTCTTCTCCTCTCTTCTCCGACTTCTTTTTCTTGGTTGATTTTGCTGCTGTGCCATTACCCTCACCTGTAAAGCAAACATGAGGTCTTCCTATGTTCCCTCCGCATATTCGACTAGTATTTATAGCTCCTCATCGGGGAGCGCCTCTAGCGGTTCGTCGTCTGTACAGTTTCGCAGTGGTGTGATGGGCAGCAGTAGCTCCTCTGGGTACTCCTCGGGCCTCCTCGGATCGTCGTCGTCTTCGACCAATCGCTTCAGTTTGGGATCCAGTTTGGGCTCTTCCTCTTCTTCCTTTGAAGCAGCTCCCCTGCCGAAGATTGATTTCTCGTCCATTGAGTCCCGTAGGAAATCCGATTACCTCACATCAACCACAGCGAGTTTGTCTCTCACCTCACGTCGCTCTTCTTGTAACCCCGGTGACTTCCGATCCCTTGATTCACCCCCTGCTTCCACCGCTCCGAGCGGCAGACTAACAAGAACCTCGGAGACAGATGGCCTGCTGGAGAGGTACGGGGCGCGGAAGACGAGCGCATCGGGTGAGGACAAGAGGCCGAGCAGCGCCTATCTACGACAGCGGAAAGAGCAACAGGAAGAGGCGGCCGCCCCTCAAGCAGCAGATCCCCTCGCCGAGAGATTCCCGTGGCGCAAGAGCAGCCTCAACCAACAAGACTCCTCTCCCCTCTCAAGCTTTGGGTCCTCCCTCAACACCAATGGAAACGGTCCGTCTTCCTCGACGAGCGGCCTGTCGGCGGCTGCCGACGCACGTCGCGAGCAGTTCGCTAAAGGGCCAGCGAACGCCTTCGATGAACAAAGCGTGGAACAACAAATGTTCCTCCAACGACTTCTTAGTGCTCATGCCAAGGTCGACGAGCTGCTGAGGGCGAGAGGATTGAATGGAGAAGACGAGAAGAAATATCTTCGAGCTTGGCAGGACATCCCGATCATTCGCGAGGAGCGGATCTTCAACAACGTCCGACGAGACTCAACGGAATCAAGCAACTCGGACTCGGGACTGTCAATGGAAGAAGAGAACAGTGACCATAGTCAGGCGGAGACAATCGTCGAAGATGCCGAACTGGAAGGACATGTTCTGGAGAAGGAGGAAGAAGAGGACGAATGCGAATTCGTGCTGCCGATGTTCTGCTATGAATCAGTCTCCTTGACGATCAAGGCGTGCCCACCGAAGAAGAAGGTCGAGAACACGGCAATCATCAATGTGCCGCTGACCTGGGATTCGGAGAGCGAGAGTGACACGGCGTCTCTCAAAGATGTCCCCACTCTTCGAGAGGAAGCCAAGTTCACCGAAGTTCAAGAAAAGAAGAAGGAGAAGGCGCCCGAGGAACCCAAAGTGGAGAAGGTTGTTCGGAAGCCTCAAGAAGTCCCGAAGGTTGTCGTTCAACAAGTGAAGACGGAATGCCCAAAACCTAAGCCGGTGGTGAAAGAATCGCCGAAGGAAGTGATCTTGGAGATGAAGCAGCAGCACATCCCAATGGTGCCCGCTCCGAAGCCGCTCATCCTTCCTCCAGCACCTCTCTCTCCCATTCCGAAGAGGTCTCAGTCCGTCAGTTCCAAGCCCTCGGAACGGATTCGAGTGACTCGAACGCCATCACCAAGAGAACTCCGACGGGAACGAACCGAAGAGGCCTCGGTTGATTTCTCTGCCTCAAGGAAAGAGGAAGACGAGGGATCTCTTCGACGACAAGCAGGACGCATTCTTAACGAAGTGCAGAGGAACATCCTAGCACAGATGAAGCGAGTGAACAGTCCCGTGTCGCGCTCTTCGGCCGAGATCTCGGTTCAGCATTGCAGCTTCGTCAAGGTGACCAAGAACGTGAAGGAGAGGCCTTTTGAGGAACGAACTGTGCGCATCAACATTCGACTCACTGAGCGAGCCCCGAACAGGGCGGCAGCTAAAGTGGTCCTTCGTGCTCCTCCACGAACCCTCGCTGTCGGTCTCGACATCAACATGCGACCGAGGAGGAGGAAGACCATTCAGCTGCCGACACCGCCTCTCTTGCCAAGAAGAACTCTTCTCAATCGCTCAGTGACCGTCGAGTTCCGCAATCAGACGCCTCCTCCAGCAAGGCCCATCAGGCAGAATACAATTCAACTTCCCAAGGCGAACAATCTCACAAGAAAGGAAGACCAAGTCGAAGACTTCAGATCGATTCGCGATCGCTTGCGCAAAGTGAGCTATACCGACTTCGGTGGACTCGGACTAGCCGTGTTCTACGTGGACGAAGAGAAGCTAGCACAGACAGCGACACACCGACGACCCGTCAGACGGCGCGCTCCACCGAAACCGCCAGAGGAATCAGAAGCCGAAGAGGACCGCGCTCCGTCCGTTGAACGCTTTCGTCGCGAGAAATCGGTGACGTTCGCGGACGAGGTGCAACAACAACAGCAACAACAACAACAACAGCAACAGCAACAACCAGCAGGAGCGGCCGCCGCAGTTGTCCCCGTGGTGGTGAAGCCGTCAAAAAACTCTAAACGCGTCGTGGTCCGCCTCGCGACGGCCACGGGCGAGCGTCGACGCATCCAGTCGTCGGCGCCTATCGCGCGCCAATGTTCCCAGTCCAATGTCGCTCAACGGGTGCCCTCCGCCGTCCCCCAACCACCTCCTCAGGTCACCTTCCGTTTCCGCTCCTCCACCCCACCCCGAGCCCCGTCCCCCTTCATCCTCGACGCCATTGACCAGGCGTTGGTCGACGACTTCCGACGCACCCTCAGCATCCCACAACCCAAAGCCCTCCCTCGAGCCCCCACACCCGTTCTACAATCCATGCACCTACTTATGCCGAAGCCGTGTCGCGGCGAGTCCTCTCCTCCTCCACCTCCTTCTTTTATTCATCGCAAGTCTCCTTGTCGTCTTGATCGGGCTTCTCCTGCACCGCGCCGCCTGGGGCCAGCGCCCGTCTTCCCTCTAGCCCGCGTGCATCCCGCCAAGAAGCAACGACAGCAGACGGTCGCACAGCGAGTGGCGGCCGTTCTCGAGCCTTTCGGCGTCATTCTCAAAAAGGTGGATCCCAAACAGCCACCCGCTCTCTCTGTCGCTACTGTCGCTAAACGAAAATACAAGAAGCCGTGGACGCCAAGGTGGCGCCGTGCTCGGTGAGGAGGACGGGCCGGTCCTCTCTGTTTTCATGGACCGCGCCCTCCTGCCTGAGTTCTCTGAGTTCTGCTTTTGGTTTGCTGCCATCTTCAGTTGCTTCACATACTTCTTAGAGGATCTCGGATTTATAATATGGCGATATTTTTCAGCTCCGAGGAGGAAGTCGAGGAGGAGGTCGAGGAGGAAGTCGAGGAAGCCGAAGTGGAGGAAGAAGAGGAGACGAAGTACGTTGACCCCTTTACTGCTTCTTTCTCTAGGGAACAAACATCAATACTTACAACTTACTAAGAGTCCAAATCTTCCTCTAAAAACGAGGCCACAAAGAATCCAAGCACCAAACGCTTACGAAACTCTCTCTCCACGCATCTCCTACAGTGGTCTTACGGTTGACATTCTGTGAGACACTTCCAACTAAAAACAGAGACACACAGCATATTCATTCATTTCTGAAGATTTCAAAAGAATTATATCGGAGGCAGCAACTTTCTGCTACTATTCTGAGCACATATTTTCTCCATTCTGATCATTCTATCCGTTTCAGGGACTCGCGGGAGGTGCCCAAGTGAGTATTTTGAGAGCTGCGAAAGAATGATGAGAGAGCCGAAAATCCCTCAAATTTCAACCATCTCGACACATACAATTTCCTTCCAAGTCACACTATATAGTCTTCTTCCCCCTTTTCACTTCTGCACTTCCTCTTCCTATTCATATTCTCTATACTATTCACCTTCACCCACTCCTCCTCCTACTCCTACTCCTTCACCATCAACAACACTCCACAATTACAAGCACATTGAACATCAACAAACGAGTCTCACGTGTGGCAATTTGAGCTCTTGATTTCTAACGCTAATTTTGCTTCACGGTAGAACTAAAACGTATCGCTAGTTTCATTCAACCAGTTGACTCTAGAACAAAGAACTACAGTTCTAGCATGTGGCCCTAACTTGCCCCCCGTTGCGATCGATAGCTCATGTACAGAAGTGACGAAACATTTGGAATTCACCAAGTTTCCTTAGTTGATTTCGGTTTCTCCCCTTGGCACTTGCCCTCGAGAGTCGGTTGAGCCTTGTGTTGCGAGTGGCTTTTTAGTTGCTCGACCGAGCATAGTAGCACGCGCCTGAGATGTTTTCGACAAGGGCTTAGGTGGAGAAACTAATCGCCTCATGCTTTCAGGAGCCGTCCCCGACACACTGACGATGGACCCCCTCCCGAAGGGCTCAGCGAGGGCGAGAAGGCTATGGCGGTCCTCTTGTTTAACAGCAAAAACTTGTTATATTTAGTCAGCCAGAAAGCGTCACGAGGACGACGATTCGGCGAAGATCCAGAGCTACGAAGAGATCCGCCGTCTTGAGAGGGAGAAGGAGGAGGAGGAGCTGAAGAAGCTGAAGGAAAAGCAGGAGAAGCGTCGTTTGGAGCGTGAGGCCGAGGAGCGCGAGTTCGCCGAGCGTCGCCAGCAAGAGGAGCAGCGTCGCAAGGATGAGGAAGAGGAACGAAAGAAGCGCATGGAGGCCGATCGCCTCAAGAAGGAGAACGAGAAGTTGAAGCGTCAGCAGATGCTTGCTGGAACCTTCGCCGCGGCACCCAGCGGACCGGGTGGTGGTCGTAACTTCGTGATTCCCGAGAAGAAGGAAGGCGCCGCTACCAATGACAAGTTCGGAAACATCGTGCAAGCGAAGCAGGAGATGGGCATGACCAAGGAGCAGCAGGACGAGGCCAAGAAGGCTTTCCTTGCTGGTGTCGCCAAGGGCATCCCGAATGCCGGCGACGTTCTGCCCACTGAGCTCAAGGCGAAGATCAAGGAGCTTCACCAGCGCATCTGCAAGCTCGAGACGGACAAGTACGATCTGGAGAAACGCTACGAGCGTCAGACCTACGACCTCAAGGAGTTGAACGAGCGTCAGCGTCAAGTCGCGCGTAACTCGGCCCTCAAGAAGGGTGTCGACCCAATGGAGGCCAACTCCCGCTACCCGGTTTGTTTATTCATTTGCTTCTATTCTAACATTCCTCGCTTCCACAGCATGCATGCCACTTCTTCAACCTTCCTATCCATCCCTTTTCAGCCGAAAGTACTAACGGTGTCGAAGTTCGAGCGTCAGACCGATGGCCGAACGTTCGGCGATAAACGAAGCATCTTTGCTCAAGTGAGATATCTTTGCTTTTAGCCGAAGGTGACCATTTCCTCAAAGTACGATCGCCAGATCGATCGCCGTAACTTCAAGGAGCGCCGCGCCATGTTCGAGAATGTTCGTTGTCCTTTTGTCTTCGTCTTCCGTCTTCCATGTCGTCCATGTGCAAAGATTTTTGTTTCTTCAGAAGAACGCGTATCCGTGTTTCCCGAATATTCCACCCCCGCCAGCCATCTATGACAAGGTCATCCTCTCCTATGACAAAAAGGAAGATGGCGATGAAGACGGAGAGGTGCGCTGTTGTGTGCTCAATAAATGTTGTTTTCATCTTTGCAGGGAGCCGTGGAAGAAGAGGTCGAGGACTACGAGTGAACATCGCCTCGTCGTCGACGCGTCCTCACTGCGCTTTCTCCTTCTCCTTCACCTCTCTTTGTTTCGTCCTCGTATTTTTTTTGTTTTGCAAAAGTCCCTTCAAGAGCATCGAGCCTTCTCGCCACCAGTCCCCTTCCCACCGTCAGCGTGTTCCCCTTATACACGACCGTAGATGTGCCCTGGTCCCAACCACGTGTTTCATGTATCGTTCTTGTGCATGTAGCCATCAGCGGTTGGAGCAAGGAAAAAAGCTATCCTTTGTGTCTTTTTGTTGTTTCGTCCTTGTGCGTTCTTTTCCATGGTCATCGTCGTCGTCCAAGCTATAAGTGTCCTGTTGATGCGGAAAACACAGAGCGCGGCATTACTGTCACCGAATGGTCACACCATGCAATGCGGAGCCTTCTCCTCTTGGGGGGTTCGAAGTGCAGCGATTCGTCACCATCCAGGATAACCATAAATGGGAAACGCCCGTGCATGCAGACAGCTGAGAAATTCGCCAGCGCAGCACGGCTGTCATGCGTCCCTGCTTACAATTAATCGAGAATAGATCAGACCACCGGCGGTGCTCGGTGCTCCCCCCGTGTTCGCCCTAACGCCTTGAGAGGCTTGAGAAGAGGAGAGAACGATACCGAAATCACGGCATTCCCCCGTGATGTTGGGTCTTAAGACTGAAGGTGATGTAACGCTGCAAAAGAAGGGGGGAAGAAGAAGAGGGAGAGAAAATATGAGCCTGCCCCAAGGACTTCCTGGTGCTCTCGCGCGTTCAAGAGAGTAAAGAACTTTTTGCGAGAAACCACAATCAACGCCTGACGTGATACCCACTGACCACGTGGCCTTACAGCTGACGGTGAAGTCGGTGGAAGCTACGTCGGAGCATGGCACTGCACGTCCACCAGCTGAATGGAGATCCCAAGTCAAAGAGGAGCTCGAGCAGATCCGCAAGCTCGCTCCGGCTGTTCCACGCTACATCGAGCAGGCATGCAAATGGCGTCATGAGAAAAACCGGTTATTATAGGTGAAAGCCGAATTCGTTCGTCCACCTGTCGATCCGATCCCTCTTCATCTTCCAGTCAACGTGAGTTTTTGTCATAGTCTCGTGGCGCCCCGGCCCTGGAACGAGACAAATGATGTCTCACACAGTCTGGCCCCATGGTCACGTGTCGGTGAGAAAAGAGACTTTCCTACGTGAAGAATGTGTTGTAGCCGGGACTCCACCGGAACTCTTGGTCTGCCTTGACTTGCAAGCAATTCTCGCCTCTCACATGACCCTCCTCATACACTCTCGGGTTCGTCTTCAGGGCACTAAATCCTGCTGACGTCGATGCTTCCGCCGACTTTACGCCTCGGGCATCGCGTCCGGCATCATGCTTCTTCTTGCTCCTCCATCCACTTCTACTTCTTCTCGTCCCTTCAAGAGTCATTCTCAGCAACACGAACTCGACACACGTAACCCGCGCCTTCTCAGCCGGTCGCTTCGCGTCACCATCAGGAGACAACAAACTCTGGCTCTGTTTTTTCTCCGAGTTGCCTCTCCAAATTTCGCCATTTGGTTTCCGCTCTCCCTCTTACTTTTTCTTCATTTCTTCCTTCGGCGGCTCTCTCGAAAACAACGATGGAGACCCGAAAAACGGTCCAAACAAGAAGGCGCCTTTCAACGGTAAACGCTTTCTCCTCCCGTTTCCCGTCCTTGACCTCAATTTCCTCCAGCTTTACGTCTAGTTAATTGTGTTGTTTCTCGGCGTACGCAGAGATTTATTTACCCAGCCGCACGTCATCTCGCCACAATCGAACGAAAATGGCATTATCTGTCTGCGTCTTTGCGATTTTGCGACTGACCCCGCTCGTCTGATGCGCTAAGCCGTACTTACTCCGTAGTGCGTTTTTCTGTTCAACGATTGTTCCCCGTTCCCTGTCTCTTGCGTTATTTGTTGCTACACCTTATGCAATAAACTCTGAGTGTGTGTGAGAGAGAGTGTGCCTTGCATCAGCTGAACAGTTTTCAACAACGTAATGGGAGGTCATCTGTCCTGTCAAGAGGGGTGTGGTACAGTGGAACGTCACAAGTTGCGACGCGCGCGTCGCGAATTAGAAAGAGAGGCCTTAACTTCCGTGACACGCTCAGAAAAAGACGCGATGCTGGTCGTTCTTCTCTTCTTTTTCGGTTAACTTATCATGTGAATCGGCCGTGCGGGGCAGTCAGAAAAACGGGTTCTTTTTGCCTGAGCGCCGAAGTTGAGAGAGTCACAAGGCAGATCTTCCATTGAAGGTCGACCAACCCTCTCTCCCTCCTCACCCCACCCCACAAAACTTCGACCAACCACCTCGTCGCCTAACTGCCACAACTTTTCTTCTTCTTCTTTTCCGAGCGAAACTCTTTTTTCGTCCCTCTCTTCCGCACTGTGCGATGTTCAGGGTCAAAACACCACAAAAAGCGACCGTTCAGAAGGCAAAACGATTTCGGTGACGATTGTGGATTGCATTTCCGCGAAGAAGACGTGCTGTTGTTGTTTTGCAAAGACCGAAAACACCTCTCTCCTCGTGCCGCACCCCGCATCACTTTTCACGATCGCGGCCGTTTTTGGCCTCTCTCTCTTCTTCGCGAAAACCGCAAAGTAGCAACTCTCACAGCTCCCAACGAAGGCGCGCTTGTCGTTTATCACACGACTTGACACTTTTTACGCCCGTTCCAATTGAAACGAAGCGTGTAGGAACGAGTTTTGTTTGGCTTTGGCATCCAAGGCGGGCGCGGCATCGTGCGTAAATATATCATCGACGGTCGCCGGTCGACGGACAGCTCTCGGCCGAGAACGGCAACAGTTTCAGCAAACGGGCGCCGGGCCAACTTCGGGGGAGGTGGCAGGCATTGTGGCTGGGGGGTGTTGCCTCTGATTCGACGAACCTGTGAACACTTTCGCCCGTCTTTCACACTCGGTTTTTGCCTCTTCAACTGAATAACTCATGACTAGCGTCCTTTTTGCCTCTCCCGCTCCTTCTCTACAACGCGTTGTGCGTCAACGTAAGACACTTGAAGTGTGGAACCTCTCCCAAAACGTTTCCCGGCATCGACACACTGTGCTAAACACTTGAGAAAAGTTCACAACCGTTTTTACTTCCCAAAAAGTAACGCAAGTGCATACATACACAGACGAGAGACAGAGAGCAGATCGCTGAGGTTGCTCAAGCGAAGTAACAACCGTCAAGTTTGGGGGCTTTTCATTGAAAAAAGACCATGTTGTGGGTCCTATGCTAAAGACACCGGAATGCTGGTCTCCCTTTCTTTTCGTATGGACAAATTGCCAAGAACGAGAAGCCGCAAACAAACGCAAGCTAAAGTACAACATGAGAACCTTTCTTCAGTCGCAGGATAATTTTCCAACTAGTAGCAATAACAAGTTCTTGTTTGAATGATTCAGCACAAAAACGAAGAAAGACGCTTGAGATCTTTGTGTATGTGTGTGCGGGTGTACACACGAGGGGAGAGAGGGCCCACTACACAAAAAGAAGCTCGAAAACAAGCGGCTTAGAAGGGGGAGAAGGAGGGCCTTCTTTTTGAGACACTTGCTTGATTATGTTTGACCTGACAGTTTCTTGGGGATCATCAATACACCAGTGGGATACACACTCTGCTCCAACATAGAGAGAGGGAGAAAGGAGAAAGCCGTAAGAGGAACTGATAGTAACAAGTTTTTGAACAAGATAATTTGAAGACAACAACCATATTGCATCTGTTGTAAGCATAGATTTGTGATTATTTCGTATTTCTGCGTAAAATATCATCGATCAACAATAAAATTAAAGACAGGAAAAAAAACAGAATATCGCATATAATATACGGTATACGCAAGCTATGCGTATAGCTCAACTAAAAGTGAGAGGTTTATGGGAACGCGGGTTTTGAGATCGTCCGTCGGAGTATGCAGGTTGTCGAGATCACGGGTTCGTTGGGGTTTCTTTGTCCTTCATCTTTTGTATCAAAGAGAAAGAGAGACGAAAACGAAGGCGGCAGCTGAGCTCCAGTTTCAGCTGCCATTTTCAGTCGTCCTTTTGAGACTTCTAAAAGGTCGCATTTAGTGTCGCAGTGTTATGGCGAACCTTCGAAGAATCTTTTGATTCGTCTGTTGGATAGAAGAAAGTGCTCTCGCGGTCCTCGCCGAACTCGTTCGATGCCACGCACTTGTACTCGTCCATTGCGTTCCAAGCGGCCTTTGGGATTAGCAGATCCCCGTTCGGCAGCACCTACAAATCCTTTGCTTAAGATTCATCCCACGAAAGCCTAAGCGTCTTCCCCAAAGAACACGTCCGGGAATCCCAGGGAGAAGGCAAAGGAGCTTACATGGAAGCCTTGCTGGTGGTTTAGGAGTTCCTTTTCGCTGTTGTACCAAGAGATTTGAACGTTCTCGCCCTTGGCGCGGCATGTGAGGATGACGGCGTTGCCGATGGCCTCGAAGCGACCACTCATCCACATGTGGATGTACGGTGCTTGATCCGCCTCGCAGGCCTCTTTCGAGGATCCAGCTGTAAACAGTAATCTTAGAGACGTCAAAGGACAGATCAATCCTTGCTCGGAACGTTCAGAACGGAATGTGAACTAAAAATCAGAACATGAACTCACCGACGCTGACATGGGCCGACATCTCAACGTTCTGGTGGCCGTTCGCTGCATGGCAAGTGTATTGGCCTCTGTGATGTTTTGTGGCGCACGGGATGCGCAGCTTCGAGTCCATGATCGCGGTCGCGATCGTTTTGCGTCCGGCGTTAAGAACCTTCTCGTAGAGATTTCCCTCGATCGCTTCATCCAGTCGAACACCGTTATGAGACCTGTAAGCTTCTCATGTCAGATTAACTCCCTTCCGCTTTACTCAATACGGTGGAAGGGAATCTCGGCTAGACCATTTAGTGTTCTCGATCTCCCCATCCCACCCATACCTCAACCCCCGCAGCACTTCCTGTCAGTGTTCAGCTCTCTTTTTAGAAAATTTCATTTCCGTTGTAGCTATTGGAGTGAAGAGCGGCGCGCGCGTGCAAAACCACCTAGCTTTTAACCCGCCCCAAGCACGAGTCTCATCGGTGTCCCTTTTTTATCCCCTCCATTGGCCATCATGTGCATGTGAAAGCGGACCATACGATCCCGGTCCGATAGTGCACACGGATGGTGTAACAGAAATAGACGTGAGGACGGCTAAAATAAAAGCGCCGAAGAGAGAGAGAGAGATGAGGAAAAGGACGGATGTGACGGAGACGACGAAGAAGACACAACATTCTTCTTCGACCAGCCAGCCGGCTGATGATCGTCCGCAAAGTGCGCTTCCCCTTTTTCTTGGGGATCGCCGCTGAACAAAGCAGCTTGAAGTATCACCAACGAACACACATTTCGAACTGGAGGGGCAGCAATAATCATGATGAAAGATCATCAGGGGTTACTGTAGGTCGACCTCTCTAACGTTTTCATGCTCTGGTCGCACCTTTTGCTTCTGGCACGCAACAGACGCGCGTTGGTTTGCGGTTTTGTTGAGGTGTCGAAGGTGCAGAGGTGCGAGCAGAGATGCGCGAGTTGGCAACATTTTCCCTTGGCATTGCCGTGCTATAGCACACCGTAAATCTTCCTCTCCCTCCCTCCTCCTCAGCGGTCTGCCCACAGAGAGACCCAATACAACGGAACGGCGCGAGTGCCGGGAGAGGCGAGAACGCGATGTAAGAACCTGGTGGCGCAACCTCAGGCAAGGCGCGCGATGAAAAACCGCACAGCGGAAGCCCATCGGGTCTTTTCGCTCTGGAAAGTCCAAGAGCGATCGAGAAAACTCTGGCAAGTGTCTTGGACAAGAAGCGTCTTTGTTGCGAGGAGACCACCCTTTCGCTGACAATGGGGGATGCCCGCAGTTGGCGAGACGATTAATCTGCTCTGGAACGGGCGAGATTCTTGGCGTCGCTACCTAGTGTTGCCAGTCTCGAGAGCGAGATGGCCGCAAGCCATACAGATAAGAAAAAGCGAGAGGTGAAGAGTGACGCGTTAGCGCGTTTTTGTCCTCGACAGGCGATGACACAAAAAAGCGAGCGTGAGACAGAAGAGAGGGGGAGAGAGAAAGGATGAAGAAGCACTGACCAGTAGATGACAGCGCCGGGCGTCGACACGACTTCGCACGAGAGCTCGATGGTCTCGCCCACGTGAACTCGCACGTCCTCGGGCCCTCTTTCGAAGTTCAATTTTGTGGTTTCGATGAGTTGAGCTGCAACGACAATCTTCGTTTCTTTTTGTCAGAGTCTTTTTGTGAACGCTCATCGATAAGAAAAAGCGACGCTCTTTGGCGACCGACACTACGATCAGAAAGGGAGCTGGTAACCAACCTGCATCAAGTTCCTTTTCCAGTTTTCGTGCTTCCTCCTGAACACCGAGGGTTACGGTAAGTTCCGGGGATTGGCGCACCTGTTCGAGGAGAGGCTTTGCAACGCATGAAGCGGCAAGTATTGAGAGGGAGACAAGGAGTCGACCGAGAGAAGACATTCTTTTCGAATTAGTAATGAGTAGAGGAGAGGGAGTGATCGAAGTCCGCACACAACAGGACAGACAACCGGTGCAGGGATCGTCTGAACGGTCTTTGAATTGCGACTCGAAGGGGGACGTCCCAGGGCCGAAGGGGGCGGGCTCACGTGCCGTGTTAAAGGCGGAGAGCTCCGCCCCGCCCGCACCGCGGGGGGGGGGGGGGGGGGGGGGGGGGGGGGGGGGGGGGGGGGGGGGGGGGGGGGGGGGGGGGGGGGGGGGGGG
>JAQIXL010001183.1:0-20062 GCA_034700245.1 Poikilolaimus oxycercus
GGGATTCGAACCCGAGAGCCTCCGAGTGCCACGAGTGCCGCGAGTGCCGCGAGTGCCGCAAGGTTAGGACACGGCCAGTATGGTTTCTCCCTTCCGGTGCTTTTCACACCATCTGAATTGACTCTGGCGTGCATACTGCTTTAAAAATGCACGTAACAGGCCAAACGGTTGAAAAAATATCGCCGATAGAAAATGTAATTCCGATAAATCCGATTGTCATAAAAGACTATGCCATTATTTCTGAAAAAAATCGACAAAATTGTTTATGAAGCCGTCTTTCAATCAGTCAATCTAAGTGCCTGCAATCGTTATTTGTTTATGACGGTATCAAAGGGTACGTAATTTTTCACGCGGAAACTTTGAGAATGGTAAAGTGAAGGAGCGCGAGTGAGATGCCGTAGGAAAGAAAATGATTCACGACACGCCTCCCTCGCTGTTCGGCTGCTGACGAAGAATTGATTGAAAGCGTGCTAATGTCTGGATGAAGTGCTTGGAAGCGAAAACAACAATATTCATGCCATTTACCCTCTCCGTCTATGATAATTCGAGGTGCTAACAAGAGGTAGCACCTACTTGCATTCGCGGTCGTCGCTCGCCGTGGCACTTGCTTGAATGTCATCGATACCCCTTCAACGAGAGTTTGCTGCTGACAATTAGAGATGTTCATAGCGTACTTTAGCTTACTAGTCAGGCTTCCTCTCGCGGAGCTGCCATCATGAGTATTACAAACCATTTATCCAGAGAACGACCGCATAAATTAAGAGTGAGAAAAATATTTTCAAGAATGTCTCAGAATCCGTAATTTAAAAGTCTGTGTTGCAATAATTTCTTTGCTGCATGCGAGTATAACTTTATCAAAATCACGAAAGTCCACCAGAGCTAGCCTAGCTGAGTCCAGCTAGACTGCCGCAAAAATTTGAGCAAAAAAGTTCGGCTTGTTTTGATAACCGAAGAACTTCTAGTGGTAAGATAACTCTAACAGTGGACAACGAATGGCTTGAATAGTTCTTCTGAAATATCGTCGGCTCAATGCCTGGACCGGCGATGGAAGTCCTCATTTAGGCTTAGCAACATCGTTGTGTTGGTCACTTAAACATGAGCAAATGCATGTAGAAGTTAGAAGCCGGTGCTCAAACGTGCCCACGATATGCAAACTGATCAAAGTTATACGGAGCAATTCCCATACAAGGGTTTTCGTTCAAGAATTCATGGCCTCACACATCGTATCTTTGTCGCCATGTTTGCAAAAATTCACGTGCCAATCTTTGTGAATAAAGATCTCGACCCCTGTCGCCATTAAGCATTATTAGTCCAACTCTCACAATTAGTTCAACACAGAAGTCAATACTTCTACTCTTAGATCTGAAAAGCATAGTAAGACCTCACCTCACAAACCTCGTTTCTGAGCTTTACGCTCCAGTTGGCAATCGAAAACGCCTTCCCACTCAACACCATTTTGGAAAGTTTTGATGGAGAAGATTTGTAATAGAAGATAACAAAAAGGTTGCTCTTGCCCGTCGTATGAACCGTTTAAGAATTCATTCGAAAGATCTACATGTGTGGTTGATCTGAAAAAAAAACATTTATTTGCCCATTAGAAGAACGAGAGAAGTGAACGATGGAAAGCGAAACCGATCAATTTCGTCTTGGGACGACCAGCCGCTGCGTTTTCTACAATGAGTCGGCAGCGGGCAAGGGTTCGCCCGCCGCCAGGACTGAATCATCGCTCGAACAGAGCCCTCTGTAAGGAAAGTCGCTGATAATCGAACCTTTATGCCGTTGTAAAATGTTTTATTCAAATGCATAAAAGATTATCATGAAAGTACAACTTTCATGTCACTCCATAGCACCCGCACCTGCAGTGGCTATGACTTGTTTTCCTGTTCACACTCAATCACATGCCTTCAATCAATAGTGAGATAGGACAAGTGAGATAATGACCATTATTACAGTCCTTTTCACGTTGTCGGAGGCGCTGAAGAATACTGTGAATAGCACTGGCTGTTTGTATTGTAATCAGAGATTCGACATTCTATCTCTTTAGCCTTCCTTCAGCCTTCGTCTAGTGCAAAGTCGACCACTGCAGCATGTTTCATTTTCGCTGATTGATGAAGAACCTGATAGCTATTCCGGTGCAAACATTCTCACAATAAGTTTTTTGGTCTTCGTTTAAATGCTAGCAGCAATGACACGATGGTGGAGGAGTAGCCTTGAAAAGAATGTCATTTTTGTGAGCTGTCGCCCGTTTTACAAATCATTTATGGATTTACTGAAATTCAAGTCGATGTTGTCGATCTGAAAAACGCTTTTGATGAGATAGAGCCGCTAAACTCAAGAAAACTCGTGATGAAGAAATCAATTCTCCTAGGCCCACGAGGAAATAGAACGGCCGCGTAGACACCAGCTTCAGCACGCAGGGCGATTCAAGCCCTCACCCGACGCCGGCATGGAGGCTGATTCGTTCGCTGCGCCGTCTTTCTTGGCGTTGCGAGAAAATGCTAGGGGCGCTTCTAGGGTTGGGCTTATTGACAGCGTCGAGTATTTATTGACAGCCGGAATGTTCAGGAGAGTTTAAAAACTGAAACTTTGTCGCTGCCGGTTTTTAGAGCAGGCAATACATCCGAATACATGTGTATTCCGTAAGTTTAGCGCGAAGGAGGATGCGAAAAGGATACACTCTCAAACATTCCGACTGTCAATAAATACTCGACGCTGTCAATCAGCCCAACCCTAGGCGCTTCGTTAATTACGATGCAAGATAGATGTCGTCTGTATGTCGTCGAGAAAAGAACGTTTATGGCATTAACTAAAATCAGCCGGGCAAAAAATCAGCATTTTCCACAACTGGCACCGCAATATGCCTTCTTCGTAGCGTCAGTGTAAGAGGGCGAAGTGCAGAAGCCCTTCGACTTCCAGTCGGCGCATCTATCAGGAATGAATTTGGCATAGATGGACTCACTCAGTCTTGGCGTCCACACAGTCGGTGCTCTTGCAGAACTTGCACGTCTTGGCGCACTTCTGGGCGAGCATGTTCTTGTACGCGGAGTTCGTACATAAGTCCTTGTAACTGGCACAGTTTGTCTGAATGTCCTTGCATGCTAAAATATTCGAGTCCTCGATGAACAAGGAGGAACTCACTGTTCGCAACAGTTGTTGCTTTCTTCGTTGTAGTTGCACCGGCGGTAGTTCCAGCCACAGTCGTGCCTCCAGCTGCCGTAGTCGTCTCCGCGGTTGTGGTCGTCGTGTCCTGGGCTGATCCCTGAGTGAAGAAGCCGAAGAGGGCGAGAAGGACAAAGAGACGAGACATTCTGCTTGATGAGAGGCCGATTCGGGACTGATGTTCTCGGTTCGTTCCCCCAGCTTTTGTACCCGAGCTCGCTCGGTTCTTTTACACGAGAGCGAGAACATCCGTCGGCAAAAGGTTGTTGAGGAACAAAGAGCGACATCCTCAATTTCAGGTACAGGTGGAGCGTAGTCAAACATCTCTTGGGAAATTGGTCGATGTTCATCGTTTCAGGCTTTTGAGTCGGACGAGCGGGACAGCTCTCTTTCAAATGTTGGTACCCTTAGTCAAACAGTGTCGAAAAAAGAGCGAGCGCCGCTTTTCAACGTCTGTCTTTTTCTCCTGTGTCCTAGTGAAAGAGACTAGAGGTAGCACGGGATGTCACGGTTCGAACGCGAGCACGGCAGAAGCTATCATTTGGAGCCGGAACTGGAAATTGACGACAGAGCGACAAAGTTCTCCAATTTGAGTGCATATCGTCCGAAGCGAAGTCGCATCTCGGAGGAAAAACCAACATTTGGCTTGACGCCCCTCGGCACTCGATCTGACGCCCTTCTGCGCAAATCCCCGGGCAACAGAGAAGTGCGCCGTCAGAGGATGAAGAATCGGTCGAGAGTGGTGAAGCGCCTTTTCCTCTTTCTCGGCTTCCTCTCATTTGTCGCTGCTCAAGAGGAGTACACTTGTGATACCGCGGAGCCTCCTTATGGTGAGAACAGCTCCTAAAGCTGATATGTTTCAGAAATATGTACCGGTCCTGGAGATCCTGCATGCAAGGGAACTTGCTCGGTAGATCCCGGAACGTTTGGCCTGATTTCTCTGTGTTGCCCGGCGCCGGAAGCGACGACGACGACGACTAAAGCAACTAAACCAAGTGGTGGCACCACCACCAAAGCGCCGCCTTATGAAGGGCGAACTCTTCGTAAGTTGTGCTCCCTGTGCTCTATAAGCGCTTCTAGCTTGCAAGGACCGGCTGAAGAACTGCCGAAGTTACAAGGATTTGTGCCGAAAGAAGCAATATCAGTACATGTTGAACATGCAGTGCCCAAATCTGTGCAAGTTTTGCGTGACGACTTGTGACAATGGATACTAGTGAGTTTTTTTTTGCCTTCAAAACGATTGAATGATTCCAGTTGTCCCGCCTGGCAGAGGAAGGGCTTTTGCAAGAGCAACATCTACACAGTGGCGACGAAGAAGGCGTACTGCCGAAAGTCTTGTGGTTACTGCTGATTTCTAGTCAATAAAGCCCGTTGCTTAAGTTTCGAGTCTATTTTTATCTACTCCGTTTTCCTGCAATAGTGTCAGACAAAGGCAGGGCGACGACCTTTAGCATGCAACGAAGTGATGCTGGCAAAGACAGCGTGGCCCACGCTCGCTCACGCTCGCCGCTTCCCGCTCAGAGCCTCTTCTTCCCCCTCGAGAGGCGCAACATTCCATGCCCACGCGCGGGGGTCTCACATCAGGGCCGGCTAGCTTGCACAGCTTCCTCGTCTCCTCGCGCTCTCCCTCTCTTCGTTTCAAATCTCCAAAAGCCGAGCAGCAGCGCCTCCACGAGTTGTCACTTCTTCACAATTTCGCGCTAAAAAGAGCGAAACCTTCCAGATTCAATTGTACTGATGGAGGCAGCAAATAAAAGCTCCATACCGCCCCTCGCTGCCACTCCTCGAAGTCGACGCAGAACATCTCGTTGGTCATGCGCCTAGTCTTTGTCTTTTTGGTTGCCCTTACCGGCTGCACTTGGGCAGCCATATTTCAAGACCGAATTTCGAGTGAGTCACCCGACGCCCCTAGCTGGATCAAAGTTCGTTGCGCCCATTAATGAACGCTTCAGAACCTGAATTCGAACTTATTGAAACGTTTTCGTGAATGGAAGCATAAGCAAGGTATAAGGCTCCGTGAACATTACAACAAGCGCAATGAGGCAGAGAAGGCACGGCTGAACGAGCAACTGAAGGTTACCCTTACGCATCAATAATGTTTCTTCAGGGCGTCAGCTGTCCTCCACTCACGGGAGACACGCCGAAGTCAGAGACAATAGTGGAGGTGAACCGGAAGGCCGGAGCTCCGACTGACCTCTACCAATCTGACATTGCCCTACTAGAGTGAGCTAAACCTCCTGTTGTCAAGAGGTTTTTCAGTGGGCAAATGGAAAGGCTCATCAACGAAAAGGCATCTCGCTCACGAAGAAAGCGTGCATTCTTCCTTGAATGGGCTGGTATTTGGGAGAACGCCACAATCCCATACGATCTGGATTCTTCTCTGGGTAAGAAATTGACAGCTTTTTAACAAGTTCAGGCGAGGGTGCAATTAATGTGATTCGCAGTGCAATCGCGTTCTGGGAAAAGTACACTTGTGTGCGGTTTGTTGAAGGCGGTCAAGGAACAAACAGGATTCGCTTCTTTTCAGTCAGTTTGTCCTTGAACTTTTATCGTTTGATAACTTTGTCTTCTAGGGCTCAGGTTGCTGGTCATTTGTCGGTAGGATTGGTGGGACGCAGAATGTTTCCATTATGAACAACGGCTGTGAATCGGTAGACTTGACGTTTTTGAACTAGCCAGGCTTTCAGCTTGAAACAGCAGCCCATGAAATTGGCCACGCCCTAGGGCTCTGGCACGAGCAAGGGCGTCACGATCGAGACGCTCACATAAGTCTCAACGCCGAGAACACCGATGTTTAGAGTCATTTCTTGCTAGAAATCAGTCTTGCAGACCGATCAGTATGATAAGTGGCCTGAGGAGGAGGTAGCAACTTACAACACCGGCTACGACATCGCCTCTGTCATGCACTATGGAGCCTACGAGTGAGTCATGCAATTTTCTGTTCAAAACGTTTCAGTTTTGCCATCAACAACTCCATCCCGGTGATGCTGGCCAAAGACCCGAACTACCAGTACTCGTTTGGCTTTTATCAACCTACACTAAAGGACATTTTGGCTGTGAACGATCGCTATGGTTGTCGCGCTGGAAATGGTTTGGCTTGAAACAATGTCCAAGCCATCAGATGTATCATACGTTTGTCACAATGGCGGCATTCCAAATGTGAACAAGGCGGGCTGCATTTGTCCACCGGGCTACGCCGAGCCGGACTGTTTCAATCGGGTGAGTCTACATGCCTACATTGCTTAACTTCGAAGAATGAGAAGAAACTGAAACGAAAGAGCTTTAGGATCCAGGCAATCCGTCTTGCGGTGCCACGGTCGCTGTCACGGACCAGACAGTCAACTACACCATTGCCCAAGTTGGCGATCCGAATGACCGAGCAATTTCAACGAACGTCACGCGTTGTTCCTATTTCTTCCAGGTTTCAGATCTTTTAGGTAATTTGAACCTGTTCAGGCAGCGCCCGGCTACCACAAACTTGAGATTCGCGTGCTAACAATTGATCCGGCGAGATGTGATGCCCATTGTAAGCACGCTGCACTCGACGTGTACACTAAGGCTGACCGTCTAGAGGCGGGATATCGGTTCGGTTTCTTGTCATTTCTGAATTGTTTGCAGATTTTGTTGCAAGGAGCATCTGCCCACGAGTTGGATTAGTGTCGAAGGAAATCTTGCTCGTGTTGTGCCGTTTCGACGTTGGGGCGCCGTCGGTGGCGTAGTTCAAGTTAGAGCTGGTTCGACGTTTGAATACGTTTGAAATCGTGGATTTAGCTGCTGTAACAACAACAACACGAATTTCGCCGATCACGACGACGAGCAAACCAACAGTTCCCGAAAGTTCAACAACAAGACAGTCAACAACGAGTGCTCCCGAGTGTTCCGATGACATCAAGTAACTCCTAAAACACATACCTGAATAGCTTTAGTTGCGCTCAATTGGCGCAATCGGGATTTTGCACGAGCAGCCTCTTTCCAGTGAGTATTAGAGCTCAATTTTGTCGAAAGACCTGCGACTTGTGCAACTATGAACCAGCTGAAGATTGACGGTGTCGTCAAGGCGTTTTGGTTCAGCTAAGCATTTTAGGGATGGCTTTATGAAATAAAACATCCAATTCAATTCAATTCATGGCATCGACAATTCAAATGCTTCTCGAAGGCATGGTATTGTGGCAATGCTGCTGACAGTCAAAAAACAATGCAAAATCGTTTGCGCTTGGAAGACAATCAAGGGCAGATGAAGAGACCTCCTCATTTGCATGCGTTTCATTTTGCACAACAAAGCGAAACATACAACACAGCAAGTCTCGCAGCGACCGGTCGCTCTTCTCCGCGGTCCCTTCGGTCTTCTGCGAGAGAATGCTTCGTAAGTACATTTTCTACGCTTGAATGGATCTAGGCGTCCACTTGCTGATGTTTCATTGCCGTCGCTACATGGCCGAAGGCCAGAATGGACGCTGTAAGACCAACATCCTCTCTTGAGAATTCTTCCATTGAGGGATGTGACGAAGGCGATGGCGGCGAAGATCAAGTGGGACGGCATCACGGCGCATACGGTAGGCCGTTTTTTCAGGGGCATTCTTCCAGGCGACGATGGCTGATCTCGAAGAGATCGTGTACTACTCCATGAACGTCATTCCCTACACCGAGTCCACCTCGAGGGTTGGTGAACAATTTGCAAAATAAAATTTTTTTTCATTTGTTATAAAAGACTCAAAAACATTTTAGTCGCTCGGCATGACGGCCAAAGAGATGGAGCCGTGGAAGCGCGCGCAGGTCGCGAATTGCCTTCGCTACCCGTACACGGTCATCTACCGTACACCACGCGGTTTCTTTGCTGGTTCCTTCGCTGCTCTCTCTTGAAAAAAGCTTTAGGAGTCTCTATGAGCTCGCCGCTGCTCCGCCAGACGCCGAGATCGCCACCGACCTTCGCAAACGAAAACGTTCAGGCGTACGGTAGGTTAAAGTGGCGATTTTGGAGAGTCTAGCGCGCCTCCTTCACTACCTCGTTGAGGAGTTCTTCAAGGCCATGCCGCATATCAACAAGGTTTTCTATTGATGCAAATGGTACTTTACTCTCACTAGGTCTATCGCTGGACGTCGCTTATTTCGCTCCCCCCCGGACTGGGTAGAGGACCGGCTAATAGAACTTCCCCGGCTCACGGTGGAGCAGGGGAGATCCTCCAGCCTTCAAAAATGCCTCTCGTTCTTCGGGAACTAGCCCTTTTCTGAGCGAGAACGGCAGAGCGCCGGGTTCACCGACATAGCCTTCGGCCACCGGGTACCCGATCGCTAGTAACACCCGAAACTGTCGACGGGTCGTCCAAACAGTGGCGATTGTCGCGCCGGGTTAACAGCAAGCTCAGCAGCACTGAATCAGTTGAATGAGAATTGACGAATTTCAACCAAGTTGCTCATTTCTTCATGTCAAACAGCGGTTTCACGCAAAATATATTCCGTTTGCCTAAAATGTTTCATTACGGCATTCGTTTATATCGGTACAAGCTGCGAAAGGAAAAGAGAGTTGTTGACAGAAAAGAGAACTGTGAGAGTAACTGTTCTGGGAATAACGTGAGAGAACGAAAGCAGGAAAAGAAAATTAGTCGTAGAAACAATCTTCTTGAACATCGTGAGACAAGGAAGAAAACGACGAAAAGAGATAAATGCTTCACTCTGAGTCTTCAATGAAGAACTCCTCGTCGAAAGGACGATGTTTAACACAGAAGAACTTGTCGGGACCGTTTTCTCGGAGGAAACGCCCGATTTCACCTTCAATCTCGGCACATTTCGAGCTAGGGCAAAAGATGGAGCTGCACATAGCGCATGTTAGATGCCTCGCTGCAGGCCTCTTGTGGCAGAAACCGCAGAAGAGCTTTCTGCTGGATATGGCAGCTTCATGAAGACGATCCGAGACGGCCTGCTGAAGTGAGGGATCAGTAGATGTGTTCTTCTTCGGGCGAGAGGTTTGCCTCTCCTGCGTGATCATTGTTCTCGAACCCGGTCCGCTGGAAGGTGTCGAGGAGCCGCCTTCGCCGTCTTGAGTCAGCCTCATCCTTCGAGGGGGCAATTTGCGCGTTCTTGGCGAAGAGTATTCGCCGAGAACCATGTCCGCAGCGGAATCAATCTTCGGCAGAAGTTCAGCGATCTGCGGATCATCCTCAGGAAGTTCCTCCTGATACGATAAGAACTGAATCGGGAAAGAGTTTCTAACCACATCAGTAATTATGGTGTCGACCACGTTTCTGAGTCTATTGTAACGCTTACCATTGCACTGTAAAGCATATCCTTGTTGTGTATCAGTGCAACAATCTCAATAAATGAGGCTGTGAGTGCGGCAAAATTCGACCGTGGCTGTGAGTGCGGCAAAATTCGACCGTTTGCTTTCTGAAACGAAACGATCGTCATTGAAATTCAGCGTTACCCGGTGAGTTTATCTGTGATGAGTGTTAAATAAGCGGTACAAGAACTCTCGCTCTTGATTGAAGCGCCTCGTGCCCGGCCGCCCATTCTTTCCGAGGCCTGCGATGAATACTCGCCAACCGCATTGCACCGGAACCGGTGGCGAGCTTTAGACTTTCTATCTGTCTTCCCGGCGTCCTTCAAAACGAGACCTCCTTTCTCTAGCTCTGCTCTGAGCTTCTAAACCCACTTACAACGCAGCAAAAACAAAAACCTTGAGGTCGTCTTTCTTTTTGATCTCCTTGATCTCCTTTTTGCCAGAACCATTGTGAAACAGCCGGTGATGATCGACGAGATCCGATTGAGAACTGAGACGCTCCTCGCAAAGGTTGCATTTGATAGGACCCAAACCGGGCTGAAGAGAGTATGTTAAGCAACTGAGCCTTTACCTGACAGTTGTTGAGTCTCTTATGGTCATACCAGACTCCCCTTGAGAGAAGCTTCTTACAGCCGAAGGGACATAGAAACTGTATGAACAGAGAGCGTTATCATCATAGCAAAACCAACTCGCTGATTGCCATCAACGATCACGGGATGCGGGAGCTGAAGAGAACCTCTTCTTTCTGGCGACGGAGGAACATTCTCCAGCTCTGCATCGTCTGAAGTCTTTTCTTTGCAATCAATTGACAGATTCAAACCATCATCGTCAACACGAAGTTCGAGAAGAGCTGTCCGCAATTTCACACGTTCTTGCCCATCCTTGACCTTGAAGACTAGGCGAATATCCTGCTTACGATATCGGCGTCGACTACGACACTTACTCTTGTGAATGGAAAGACAGCTTCGGCTGCCGACAGGACCGCATAGCCAATATCATCCCAGCCTTCAGCAGGCATTAGTAAATACGACCTCAAATGGAAAATGAGAAGTCATAATTCACTTGCAATTCGTGAGCCTTGAAATCCTTGTAGCAATGCCTTCATGTCTTCGAGGTTGATGTTTGTCCTGCAGTTGACAACTTGTGTGCTTTCTTGAATGTAGTGTCTTATCAGTTCAGGATAGCGTTCTAAGACATAATATTGCTACTCCTCAACTCACCACCACTGGAGTCGAAGGCGAGAACGAGATGAACGTTCTTGCAGTACGAAACACCGGAATCGACGAATATACCGTTGGCCGGCCAAGCGCCACGGTTTCCTCTGATGACAGTTCGAAGCCGGCCCATCAGCTCATACCAAGCCATGATCTGAAACCAAAATTAGCCAGCAATCAATATTGCAGCACGTTCTCCTGACTGAAAGAGTGATGGAATGAGCAGATGTGTCTTTTTCCTCTCGCGCAGCTGACGGTCCCAGATGTGCCGAAAGAAAGAAAGGAATGAGTCACTTATCACAGATTTCGCAAGACATTCACTTCTAAAGATTTTTACAAACATATTGTGGGAAGCGAGGACGCTCTTCTCGCGGTCGGGGCAACTCCTGAAAAATTCAAATCAAATAACACACGCAACAATCGAATGGCTACGAGGAACAAGTTCGACTGAAACGGTTGAATTCCGGTTGGGAGCTTTGACGGAAAACGGCCAAAATGTGCCACGTGTTCGTGCTGCACAAAAGCTTCTCGTTTGTTTTTCGGAATCATGGCAAGATATTGTGTAAAAAACAAAACAAGTTTGACGGAAACAGCGAATTGCCAGGACTTGCAAACAGTTTCGTGATGAGCGTGCATTACGTGCATCTGGGGGACAAATGACGCTGCTGGAAACCCGGCGCGACTATCGCTCTTCCGTGGACTGTGCTGAGAGCTGCTCGCATATGGGCGGTTTTGGCGAGCTTCGCGAGAGCGCGTAGTTTGCTGGAACCGCGAACTGCATGTTCGCATTTTTGGCGTTTGAGGCTACAGCCTGTGACAGTGCCCATTTTTGGTTTGTCAGCGCAAGAAGCGTTGACACACACGTTCCCTGATCGTCAACGCAAGAAGCGCAAGAAGCGTTTGTCAACGCAAGAAGCGTTGACACACACGTTCCCTGATCGAAGCAGAGTGAACATGGCTCTTTTTGAGCCCAGTCCGGGGGGGAGCGAAATAACGTCTTTCCTATCGCTGGGAGACGGCCTTCATCATGCCGCGCTATCACGGCAACCACCTCATCTACGACAGCCTTTGCCGCATCGACTACGATAAGCTTAAGGCATCACAATCTCAGCAAGCTTCCAATGTTCTTCAGGCGCAGGGCTTCCAGGGCCTCTTCGGCACGCCCGTCTCGCTGCGCACCATCAAGGCGGCCATCGTCTTTGGGGCGAAGGTCTTTTTTCCATCTGCGGAAGACGAGTATGTTTTCTCAGAAAGTGGCCGAGGCTCCCCCCGAGCTTTACCGGCTGCCCTCGGGTCGCAGCTTCGAGCACACGGACGGTCTCGACCGCGCCTTCTGCTTCTTCCGCGAGTTTGACTAAAATTCTTCATTTCGAAGTGCGAGAATAAAAGAGATTTCTCAGAAATGTACCAAACCACATGCAATCGGCAACCATTTCTCTTAACTTACAAAAACCAGTGGTCACGCTAGGTCTCCGACTTCCGAAACTCGTGGCCGCATTTTGCTGTAAACTTTTAGGTCGTCAATTGTCTCGTAACCAGACTTTCTCCTCGTGTCAACATTTTATTAGGAAGCAAAGACATTGAATTCGTGAACTAAAAAACCGGAGAACTGACTTAATGAAGAAGGGACGGAATCGAGAGAAGAAGGCTCAGCCACGAATGACATCCGCCACAGCGACAAGAATTTGGCGAAGCAACTGAACCCGTTCAACTTTTCCTTGTCTGCACTCACACATCTTTACGTAAGCCGAGCGGAGCTTCTCGTCCGTTTTGACCAAGCAAAAGAATGAAAATGTTATCGGGCACGGCTCGAACTCCGTTCACTATTCCGTACTGAAAGCGATTTCATTTCGAGGAGCTCGGAAGCACTAACTCCGACGGGAAGGAAGGAGAGCATGTCGGTCGCTTCCAGATGATGCGCGATGATCGTCAGCACTTGATAAATGATGTACGGCTGAAAATTGTAGCTGAAAAACATTGTATGCAAACGCATCAAAGAGGCAAACAGAAATCCGAGCCTGATTGTGAGAATGGCAAGCTTGGTCCGTGTGTTTCTTGTTGAATTCTGAACTTGTTGAATTGGGTACTGTGCCTCGAAAGTGTTCACTTTCTTAACGGCGAGAGCGGCCATAGAGTGACCGAAGATGACGGTCGCTAAGCCAACGCACAGAACACATAATGCTCGCTCGTGAAAGTTTTAAAAGTGCACGCATGTTTACGATTTTGTTGAGCTCGCCCTTGTAAAGAGTCGGTCCTGGAAACCAGAATACAAAAACCCGTCGGCCGTCTCTTCAAAGCGGATCTGCTCGAGAAAAGCGCCACAGACACGCTGAAGAGCGATGGCCAGCAATCCACCGACAACGAGAACAACGCTGCGACGCGTCCAAGTCTCCGAGTGGCTTTGCGATGCGCGGATGGCCGAAGCTCGAAAGCCGGCAAGAACGAGTAGAGTCCTTGCGTGACCTCAAGTTTTTGAAACATGCGTGCAGTGACCGACGGTTGCATGCGGTTTGATACAACTTCATGAATTCCCTCTTATTCTGGCATTTCAAGAAGAAGATCAAAGTCACATTCGTGGAAGAAGCAGAAGGCGCCGTCGAAGATCCGCATGGTGTTGATGCTCCTTTACCGAACTAGCACCGATTCACCTCTTTTAAAGGACAGCGAAGATACTAGAGATCGCATGCATATGGACGTCGATGTTCATGAGAGAGAACCACGAAGAAGACCAATCTGGTTGAACACCCGACCAAGCAGCATGCCGAGATGCGAGAGCTTCGAATTAGCTTGCAGATTCCCCGAATTATTGCCTAGTTCGAAGCTTTGAAAGGTTGTTGATCGTTTGAGCTAAGAAAAATGACGTGGAGCGGTGGAGAATTTACCTTGCACAGGGTCAAACAGTAGTCACACAGACAAATGCTGAAAGAAAAACAAGAGGGTAAACGCCCGCGCAGCTCCTATGTCGCCGTTCTCTGTCTCTCTCACATGACACGTCATACTCAAGCGGCTTCCTTGTCCACGGGATGTGTTGACTTTGATAAGCTGAAAAGTCAATGAACGGAAGATCGAAGGTGGGCAAACTCACTCACTTGTCTCAAATAATCCCCTCCTCTTGTGGGTGTTTGTTTGAATACGAAGGAGTGGGAATTGAGCAGGAAGATTTAAAACGAAAAATTGTTCCCTTGATAAGCGAGTGTTTTGCGCGCTGTGTGTCGCAGAATTTGCAACTACATATACCTTGAACGCACCTTGACTGTTTTCGATCATGAGTCTACTCGCTCTGCTAATCGCAGTTCTGATTTCCTTCTCTGTGGCTGTTACTCATTATGATCGGCGTTTCAAACTCGAGTTCACCTTTCAAGGTTCAACCACGATCGTCTACGGTTTAAAGAAGGCCCACGGCTATGCCTTCTTGGGCGTTCCGTTTGCGGCACCGCCAGTGGGTATGCTGCGATTTAAGGTTGGTCAAGAATCGTCGAATAATACTTGTCAGCCAGCTCAAAACATTCAACTGTCAGGCGTGGTCGACGCAACAAGGGAGAAAACGAAGTGCTCGTTTCAAGACGGCAATGGATCCGAGGACTGTCTATACCTCAACATTTACACGCCGGCTGTGAGTTCTCTTTTGATCGTATATCGAACCAAAGTATAGGACTCAATATTTCACGCGGCAAACTCGCCCGTCTACGTCTACATTCATGGAGCAGGACAAAGTGCGCATCTTCCCGACGGGTTGTATAACAACCTCGTGAACCGCGGTCCTCTCATCCTGGTCTCCGTCGACTATCGTGAGGGTGTATTTGGTAAGGAGCGAAGGCCCTAAACTCGCTAAAAGGATATTTCACCACTCGCGACCGAATCTCACCCGGTAATCAAGCTCTCACCGACTGGATCGTCGCACTTCAATGGGTGCAAAAGTAGAAAAGAATTTGGATCAAGAGCTATTTTCAGATACATTCGTTTCTTCGGTGGAGACCCAGCAAAGGTGACTGTTGGTGGTGAAAGTTGGGGAGGCTTTGCAGTCTCAGCGCTGACAATGACAAGACAAGCTGATGGTATGCTTTGAAGTTGGGAACAGACTTCTCAGGACTATTCCGAGCGGGAATTATGGAGAGTGGCTCGGCGTTCTACCCCAACTTCATTTCCTACTCGGACGAGAAAAGAAACTCTAGCATGTTTGAAGGCAAAAGTTAATGTACTGGGAAGTTGCAGGGTCGCCGCGATGGCTGCCGGTTGTGCGACGCAATACCAATGGAACCAACACAATGCGGTCGAGAATCAGGTAGGCGTTGAGCAAAATGCAAGCAAAGCGCAGAAAATCATCAATTGTCTTCGAGGCAAAAACACGGCGGAGATTATCGCCTTGGAAAAACAATCCAACAATGCTCAATGGGGACTTGTGTCAGTAAGTTCAAAGCATGCTCCGGCTTTCAAACTGTTTCCGTTTTCAAACTGCTTTCCAGGACGGTTATTACCTACCGGATCGCTTGGAGAACTTGGCCCTCCGGCGACGACCGATTCCTATAATGCACGGTGTGAACAACATGGAAGGATTAAATACAGGTCAGGTCTAAAGGTTGCTGATTGAGTTTGCTTCAGTCGCGGAGAACATCATCGCTAACAACATGAGCATCTTTACACGCAAGTACTTGACCGAGAATCTGAAAAATCACTTACAAATGACGACGTGGAACAATAAAGGTTGAAGATTGACTACAAAAAGAATTCCTTTTCAGACGCAATTTTCAATGCGGCAAAACAGCTTTATATTGACTCGGCGATGATTCCTGAAGATGATCACGTTGGCTGGTGCCTTCAATACATTGAGGTTGCCTTACTCAGCTCCTAAGCACGCGTTAGATGTTGTCGGAGATGTATACCGTTGGTCCGGTTAAGCGAGATGCGAAGTACTTCGCGGCGACGGAAAGCAATGTGTACCTCTTTTCAGTGGACACGCCGGCACTCTTTGTCAACCAGCTTGTGAGAGTCTTCTTCACTACCTTACAGCACAGACCTCAGAACCTCGTCTTCGCGGAGTGGCCCATACAATGGAACTAATGTTCATCTTCGACCAAAGTTATGAGGATGAAAACGTTACGTTGACGCAAGGCGCTGACTTGATAATGAAGGAAAATATGGGAAAGTTGTGGACCAATTTCATCGTTACTGGGTACATTTCTTTCTTTAAACATCTGGCCTAGAAACCCAAATCCGAGAACTGGCGGGGCTAGTCTGCCGTTCACTTGGGAACCTCTCGACGCTTCTAACAATTATCTTTCCATTGCTGCACCGATGCCAAAGATGTTACAGGTTCGCTTCTCGGAGTATCGCAATTTTTGATTCTAGAATTTTTATCCTCGAGCCTCGTTTTGGATGTGTCATGCGACCGCCATTGAGGGTGTCCCACCACCTTTCTGCTAACAACAAGAGCACTACTTCTGAGACTTTCGAGTTTACCTACTGGGCCACTCAAACAACTCATTATCGGCATTCTTTCGTTGCCCAAGTGTTTTTTTCATTTCATGCACTTTCTATTGTTGTTTCATTTTTGCACTTCACTCAGAATGAAATTTATTGGAAGTTGTTCGAAAAGCATTTTAATGCTTTTCGAACACTTTGAAAAGCATTGATGACGAAAATGTCGAGACAGACGTAAGGGCTATTTTTAAATTTTATGCCATTTGGAATGCTTGTACCTATTCTGCGGTGAAATTAACATCAGGTGCTTCTTTCTTCTGCTAGCTTGCTTCGCTATTGGGATATTCTTTTCATTCCATAACCACCTGCAACGTGTCTTAGACATTTCCCCAGCAGCATAGCCTTGTCACGAGTGTCCCTTTGAATCTCACGAAGTTTCAATCGTCAGAGCTTTAAAGTCTTTTTGATGGACTTATTTCTCGACATTTATGGCACCATTTCGGGAATTGTTAATCTCTATGCCCTGTACGTTGTCATACGTGTTCCGATGGCAACGCTTGAGTATCGAGTGTACACTGTGGGCATTCAGGTGGGGAAACTTTATCGGGCTTAAGATATTTTAACACTTTTCAGCTCGGCGCTTTTCTTCTAGATCTACAGATCTCCCTATTTTCAAGGCCCATCCTCGTCGCACCACCAACTCCTAATCCCGTCGTCGCTTTTGTTGGACATCTAGCGTCTCACGTCAAGGGCAACGCATTGCTCTTTGTCGTAAATTTAAAAAGCGTCAATTAATTATTGTGCTATCCAGGGAGCTCCCATGTTAATTTCATTTGCGATTTTGGCTTTTTGTATGATCGGCGCAGCGATCTCTCGTTATGCACTCGCCGTTCCTCTTAACGGCCTCGAATATCGACTCTTTCGTCGCTGTCCGCCGCGGTAGCCTTTCATTTCAGACTCATGACGCCTTTTCAGATGCGTTATTTCCTTTGCTAACATCTGCATTATGATTTGCTTTTGTCTGTTTGCTGTGCTATTTTATTGGGGCCAAGAAAACCTTCCTCGATCACTAACTGTGAGTGACTTTAGTTTTCATCTAATTTTCAGCAGGATGATATGCTTGAAGATTTACCACAGCCGGCTCTGGTAATTGCACTCGAAGGGTCTCTATCAAAAGCCTTTCAACTGACAATATTAGTGCTTGGAACCATTTTTTTGGGAATAGCCATAGCAGTGGTGATTCGGCTATTCGTTCTCCTTTTCTTTCGCGTTGAAGACAGGGAACTTAGCAGCCAGACGATTCGCCTCCAGCAGCGACTCACACTCGTTCTTGCATTGCAGGCTCGTCCTTCGATTGCTGGCAAGCAAGAAAACGATTCGTTTCAGGTTCTCGCCGTACTCATTCTTGTCGTTATTCCCATTGGCAGCATGTTCTATTTGCTCTTTATCTTTAAATATCCCAATTTGCGCTTTTACAACCTGACGTTTATTGTGCTGCTGTTTCACTCAAACGTTAACGCGGTTCTTGTGCTCGGACTTATTCGGTCCTATCGTCGTTTGGTCGCCTCGCATGCGAGCTTGATTTGTCGATTTTTAACTCTGCCGCTGCTTTATGGCACGAATCAGCGGATCGGCGACACTCCGCCTCATATTCAAGATCATCGTAGTAGTCTGCCAGCCCTTGTGCGCGTTCCTAGCGTTTAATCGCAAGGGCTAAAATGCTGATGACGAACAATTTTGCTAATTTTGTTCAAATAAACACTTCGCCTATCACTTAGATTGAGAAGCGATTCGAAAACACACACACACACAACTTTTCTCTTTTTCTGTTAAACGCATTTCGTTTGCGTCAAACATCTTTTGTTAAAATGCGGACAGTTTATCTTTGAAAAATTTCGATTATTTCAATGCACTCAAAATGAGCTTCTTGGAATGAGAGTTGCATACACACAAGTCACTTGAAATATTTGTAAGAAAGGAGATACCCTCTGCTTGTTACACTTGCATCTGAAAATTTTTTCCTGTCAAATTGTGAGCATGTTACCGACCGGTATGGAAAAGAAAAGTAAAGAAGTTTTCAGTACTCGTATATGTGAAGGGAACACGCGGCGAGCCCGAGATTCTGAAAGATTCTTTGTGTTATTCACTCGAGCTTCTCACCGGGCAAGAGGAGGCCCGTCAATAGAGCCTCCGTCAAATATCTCTAGGTAATCCCGCGTCGGTTCGGTTTCAAAAACCGCGAATGTCAGTTGAATCTGAAAGAAAAATTCAAACTAGTTTTGTACAAGCTGCTTTACCCACCTTGACACCAGGAGGAGCAACAAACACCTGCACGAGATGAACATTACTGCGATAGTTATTCGGATAACCGGCGTGAGACATTGCGCCGGCTAGGAGTTCGTTCGACTCCATTTGGCTTTGAAATCGGTCGCTTTTAATGGAGAGAGACTAACCTTGTTCGCCACATTGTCTTCCAACCTCGTCTTCTCTCACCAGCCTCTGAAAAAAAGCGGTTAAAGGAAACAAGCGGATACCCAAGTGAGAACGAATGCGCATTGCTCCGGTTCCTCGAATTTTTGTCGTCCAGTTGCTGTGCGTCAATCTAAATAACACAAAAAAGATGAGATATGTATCTGCAGCCCCAAAAAAAAAGCACTTACTGTCTCCACGAAGGACTTGGATGTGTTTCAACCAAGACTCTATCATAACCCCATTGAATCTAAACACACGAAAAATAAGAAATCTTTTCAAATGTACATCCAGGTCCTGAAATTCAAGAACATTGACTGCATCGACGTAGGAGCCTATCGTGTAGTAATAAGTGAGACCTTTCTCGTAATATTGATAGTTCGGATAATCTGAACTCAGAAGTTTTCCTTCAATTTCTGCTCACGCGGTGACGAAATGAATTCGAACCACCAGCCGGGACCTGCAACGTGGAGTCAAAGACGACAAAGCATTTTGGTTGCAACCTGGATCCCCCTTCGCTCCTCTGGATCCATTTTCCCCTGGAGGACCTCGCAGTCCGTGTGGACCTTGAGGTCCCATCACGCCTGGACTGCCCGGATAACCTCGCGGTCCACCCGGTCTCCCATCGATGCCGTGTATTCCCGGCAAACCTAGAAATAAAACTGTGAACGGGCAGGCAAGCGTACCTCGGACACCGGGCGCGCCTGGAGGTCCCGGAAGTCCGTCGGTGCCCCGCTCGCCCTTTTCACAATGCAGACTCATCGAAGCCTCTTTGCCAGTGTAAGCGGTCTCTTTGAGGGCACAGGGCTCCGTGTTCTGGTTCGCGATGGCCGCTTTAACAATCTCTTCTAATTTTGTCATCCTCTAAAATTAACAGAATTTTAAACGCCGCAAACAGAACAAACCCTAGCCAAAGTTTGCAGCTGTTCCATAAGCTAAATTTAGGCGTTAATGAGGAAGTGGAAAAAATTTAACCTGAATCATCTTTACAGACGATGGCTCCTCGCCGGAGGTCAGTAGTTCCTCTTCGCCAGACCATTCGATCTCAGCAGCTCCAAGCCGAAGTGCGAGAAGAACAAGAAGAAGTAGAAGAAAGACCCCACTGAGCCGTGACATGAGCAACGCAGCTCGCTCTGAGTGCTGCAGACACGGAACGTAAGAAGCAGCTGTGGTCGGAACTGGGATTAATGGCGTTTCGAGGAGTGGCGAAAAGATTGATTTTGCTTCATGTTTTTGCTGATTTTTGATGTTTGTGCGCACTAGTTGATACATCTCTTCGGGCTTTTGCAAAATCACTTTTGCATTGCTTTCACGGTGAGTTCTTAAGAAAAATTGAGAGAAAGCACTCCGCAGATGTTTCGAAGATGTGGGTTGCTGTTGAGAAAAGCCCTGCAAAGAACTTCCACGCGAAACGAAAAGAGCAGCAGGTGGTCGATGTTTTGCCATTTAGGGATTAACACGCTCTTTTTGTAAGAACCAAAGACCTGCAAAGGAGGCTGTGGCCCGCGAATTTTGGAATTCCGATGTT
>JAQIXL010001184.1:0-20053 GCA_034700245.1 Poikilolaimus oxycercus
CTCGACGAGAATTCGAAGTAACTCGTCCTTAATTTTATGTTTTATGAAATGCAATAAATGTTAACCTTTTGCTTTTGCGAACAAAATGCAGCGGCACATCTGGGTGCTTCATGATAAATGGGAGCTCATCGATGCCTTCGTCTTTTAAGATTTTGAAGAAGTTGAAATGGTCGTTGACACAAAAGACAACAGCGGCAAAGAGGAACGGACCGCCGAAAAATGCAATCATTAACCGAGGAACCCAAACGTCTTCAAACATTCGTCGCTCCTTCCTCATCGTATCGGGCATTTGATTTCGGCAAGTCCACGTGACGTTTGCAAAAGTGCAGAGTGCATTGACAATCGGTGGTTCTGGTGGACCGCCACTAATGACCGAGAAGAATCGGTACCATAACCAGACGAAAACAATCACCGAGACGGTGCCAAGAATAGCGGAAAACGTTCTTCTGGCGAGTCTTTCGATTCGACGCGGGTCGGAAATTGTGAAAACCGATTTTCGAGTATTATCCGTGGAAGATGAAGAAAGTTTTAAGGATCCTATTCGGTGGCCCCATTTCGGGCAATGAATCTTCACATTTTGAGCTCCGCATGCATGTGAGAGCATCAAATTCGCAATGTCGATTTGTTGAACTTGTCGACGTAACAGGAAATGGAAAGCCTTGCAAGACATCGAAAGTCGAAGCGTTGCCAGATCGTCTAAAAGAGAGAAAAGGCCGGCGAAAAATTCCGCGTGTACATCCAGAAGAGACATTTTTCTCGTTTTGCTAAAATGGCGGCGTGAGTAAAGTAAAGCGACGGACGTGCTAACTTCAATGCGAAATCCTCTCTTTTTAGCACCCTTTTCAAGCCCCAAAACGCAAGTTTTAAACGATCCTCCCTTCGCAAATTCTTGTCTGAGTCTGCAATGTTTTCTGCTTCACGCAAGCGCAAGATCCATTAAATTGTAAGCCCGACTCTTCTTGAAACGTTACCCGGCGAGATCCTCATTCAAATCTTTCACCACATTACCGTCCGCGATATGCTTCGCGTTCGACGTCTCTCCAAGTTCTATCTCCACTTTCTTCGTCGCAACATCGACGTCATTCAACCAGAGAAAATTCGAGGATTTGGGATAATGCTGGTTGTGTATTGGGCACAAACGAAAGCCCCCTTTGGAAGAGGCAAAATTTCATTCGAACCACAGAATCGAGAAAATCCCTGCTGCTGGCTATTTGAGTTGGATAATGCCAGGTCCAAGAAGAAGAAACAAAATAAGTTGCAAGCGAAAACATCGAACTTAAAATTTCTTCGCATAGGCTCGCATTGGTTGAAGATCACCCCTCATGGCTACTCCCCAATTGAGGCCATTAGAGCAGTCGGCAAGATCGTTGCAAAATATTATCAAATTGATTCCGTTCGTTTTGACACGGGAGAAGACACAGTTATGGGCTTTATAAATCTTCTTCCCCTAATTTCCAGTTTAACCTCCGTGTCAATGAACAATTATGCGTACGACATGAATCACCTCGTTTCCGTTCTAGCAACAACGAAAGTGAAACATTTGGACTTCAGTCATAAAAGGGAGAACGAAAATTCGGACTGGCAGTGCCTGCTTTCGCATTCGTTCACTCAAAATCTCGACGCTCTCAGCATATCCAGCTCCAGCGGAGTATCCTGAGGACATCACAAGCAACGAGATGGAGTTGCGTGTGCTATGTGGAGACGCTCGTAATGATTAGTTTTTGCCTTAGTTTGTCCCGGCTTCTACTTTGTTGTTGGACTTATTGTCGAATAAACGTGTGTCTTACTTCTTGTGACCGTTGTCTGCAACTCCCGCTGCAAAGGCGAACAACAAGAATTAAGATCAAGTCACAAGTTCAAAAGAACAACTGACGGCTCACTAATCGTGCTCCAGATGGAGCGCTCTTATCTGGGGGTGTACAGAAGAACCGAAATAACGCTGAAGTGTGGAGACGGAGGTGACGATTGACAATGTTTTTTTTTCTTTGAATTCTCCCATCCGCCAATTTCATTCCACTTTTAATTTCTTCCTTTCCAACTCTACTGCAGAAGTGCAAGTCGAGTCATTTCGACAACCGAATCATCAATGGCTCGCATCTGTTATCGTCTTGTTGCAATGTATTGACTTCTTACTAAATAAATAAAACCTCTTCATCTAATTAAACTACTCCATTCTGACGTTCGCCAAAGAATCTCAAACTCGCACGATATTCGACGCGGGAGGTGTGATAAGCAGTTTATTCGTCCGTGATGCGTCGGCGAACAGCCTGTCCTGAGTTTGCGCGCGCATCATTAGCAGATCGCCGCGTGATCTTTTCTTACATATTTCCAATGTCAGCTACTTCACGTAAGCGAAAGCGCCAGGCTAATGAGAGTTTGCCGGAACGAAGCGCCCTCCTAGTTCACTCGTTGCCCAACGAAATTCTTGTTCACATCTTCCACCACGTCAACGTTCGTGATGTGTTTCGTTGTCAGCGCCTCTCCAAGTTCTTCTTCCACTTTCTTCGCCGCAACTTTGACTCTATTCAGCCAGAAAAGATTCAAGACACGAACATCGAGTTGGACCAAATTCGCTTTGAAACAGGCGAATGTGGTCTTTTTAATAATCGGGCCATTCGGTACTGGCGAATGAAGTTTGACGACTTGAAACTCTTTGAAAGCGTCAATAGAAGTCTCGACCAGGCAGAAGAAGCAACTACGCAATCTTTGCAATTTCTTCGCAGCGATTCGTCTAAAGTCTGGCACGTTACTCCACGTCGAGCAAGCAGCTTGAGCGAAGCCTTTCATGAAGTCGTCAAATTTCTTGCAAAGCACTATCGAGTCGTTGGCGTGTGTTTTCGTGGAGGCGACGACTCAAAAACGGGCTTCATCAGCATTCTTCCACTTCTTCCAAGTCTCACTTCCGTACAAATCTACGGTTCCATCTATAGCATGAAGCGTCTTCTTGACGTTCTTGCTATGACTCCTGTGAAGAGTTTAGAATTCATTCATGGAGTTTTTGAAGGCGAAAACCCGGACTGGGAGTTTCTTCTCTCTCACCCTTTCACGCACAATCTTGACAAATTGTGGATTCGAGGCGTAAAATCCGTTCCACAATTCACGGACGATGTTCTTCTGCAGTTGAATTGTTGCGATATTGATGTTTCCGTGCTCAACTCGACGACTCCGTGGGGAATTCGAGAAACAGTCGAAGCTTGCATCGAAGGAAGAAGAGACAAGCTCGAGTACTTGCTCTTGGAAACACTCGGACGCGATCGGAAGGCATTTCTACCACGAGGTCACGTGTGCGGCTCGCGCTGCAAGAAGAGCAAGAGGAATCGCGTACAGTCTTGCTATCTGCATGAATTTACAAGAATTACAGATGATTCACGAATTGTTCTGAAACTATATGACGAGGGCACTCAAAACAGTGGAAAGAAGAAAGTTGTTCTAGAAGTGTTGAGCTTGGAGGACTCAGCTTAGCACTTTTCATCTAAGACCTCATCATGCCGTGTAATTACCAGGTTTTTTGAAACATATTGTTGCCCACTTACCGAAGTATCGCCACTTTTCATCTCCTTGTCTGTGCCTACATGAATCTCAATGCAATCTCGTATTTGGCAACGCCTTTTTGCTTCTACTGACAATGCTTTGATTGCTACATGATTACACATATTTTCAGCATTTTATCGTATTCATTTGCTAACGTAATTGTACAATAAATTGACTGCTCATTGAATAAATTCAGCATTTTTTTTCGTATTGCGCTACCACATATATCTGAAAATGGCGTCAATCGGAGAACCTCGATTTCCCAACTTCCGCGGGTTTTCGATCTACACAGAAATTTTTCACGAGGGAGAAAATCAGCCCGACTGGGGTTGCCTCTTGACGCACCCATTCGTTCACAGTTTGGACACTTTCAAGATCCTCGGGCGCGGTATTGTAGAAATGCTTCTATTAAAGGACGATATTTTCAAGCAATTAAAATGGCTCAAAATCGGCGCCACTGTAAATAAATCTATTACTCCTCATGGAATTCGAACATTTATCGAGGAGTGCATTTGTGGCCGTCGTCATCTAAAGCAGATTTTGTTTCTACGGACAAACGAACCGGATTTGGAAGAGTTCTTACCAAGACAACACGTTTGCAATCGGCGCCGTCATGAAGCGGAAAATAAGCAATTTCACGAATTTACGAGAACCCCCGACAAAGCTCGAATTGAACTGCGAAGGGATCGCCGATTGTTTACACCAAAGGTTTGATCTTTCAATTTGGGATTTTATTAATTCTTGTTGCTGCAGAGTCTTGCGTCTTCTCTGTCCTTGATGGTCGGCGCAATTGTATGCGGCTTTCTGTATCGTTGTTACATTCTTTCGACACCATTTCAAAAGGTTTGCATAAGAGAAGTTACTCGAATGAACAGAAAATCATCATTTCTATCGTTGTTTGGGGGACGTTTATAAGTCACGTGCTTTTTATTGCAATGGCCATTTTAATCTTCGACACGCAGCTTGGGCCTGATGAAAAAGTAGTCTACATTTTGGTTTGCTTCAATCCCATTCGCGTTGAACTCTCTTCTAGCACTATCCAGAGCTCTCCCCACTAGTGCAAAATCGTCCTTTTACGATTTTTGTTCCAGAAAACAGCGCTCAGTTCACATTAGCTGTTATTGTTGGAAGCATATTTCTATGCTTTATTGCAAGCGTTTTTTTTTAAATTTTGCTTCATTTGCCTGGAATTTTAGTTCGTACTGATGATGCTTTCCGTCCTGTTCATTGTCATGCGCCTAAATACGGTGCGTTCCTCGATGTCCGTGGCTACTCGCCGTCAGCACATAATGCTTTTAAAGTCGCTTGCAGTCCACGTGCGTCCCCAAGTTCATATTATCTTAGGAGTTTTAGGCAATTGCACCAATATTTCTTGTTGGGCTTCCCATTAGTATTGTGTTTTACCTCGTACTTCATCCAGTTAATAAAGCCAGATGTAAGTTTGTTTTTTCCTTTTCCTGTGAGATGCACTTCTTTAGTGATTGCCAATTGCGTTCTTGTGGTCTCTTTCCATGCTAATGTGAATGCTTTATTGACGGTGGCCTTTATTACACCGTATAGGCGAGTTGTCATTGGATGGCTTCGTCAATTTTGGATTTCGCTGTCACGAATGCCAACTATTGCTCCAACCATGCCGAATGAGGCAAACGATAGCATTGTTACTCGGCGATATGCCTATGAATCCGAGTGCTATTGAAATCAAAACGTCTATAAATAAAAGAAAAAATCTTTGCAGCAATGTTGTCTCCAGCTACAGAAATTGTAGTTGACGATTTTGTCACTGCTTCTCTCTTTGGAGGTGTCGCACGCGTGGCGAAATTTAAAACATGATTTTTTTATGATTTTACTCAATATTTTCACGGAAAGCAACTGAGAACAAATTTAACATTCCCCGCCGAGAAAAACGACCTGAATTTTTTCCAGCGACTGAATATTCCGACATTAAGACGGAGTGTTGACGGCGTGTTGGCGAAAAGAAGTTTTTGGATACGACGACGACTTTTGCTGTTAAACTTCCAGCCTCGCAGATTCATCTCCAGATGCGAACGCGGTGAGAGGCGGGGAAGCTCGATTTCCGTATCAGCTATAAAAGTTATTTTTTTAATATTGTAAGTGAACTTACGATCGATATCCACAAAAGCCTTGTTCCGTTCCTCCAGGTTAAATACACGATCGAGAAGAAACTGAAGTTCAGTCTTGAGCTGTTTATCGTCACTCGACGAGAATTCGAAGTAACTCGTCCTTAATTTTATGTTTTATGAAATGCAATAAATGTTAACCTTTTGCTTTTGTGAACAAAATGAAGCGGGACATCTGTGTGCTTCATGATAAACGGGAGCTCATCGATGCCTTCGTCTTTTAAGATTTTAAAGCAGTCGAAATGGTCGTTGATACAAAAGACAACAGCGGCAAAGAGGAACGGACCGCCGAAAAATGCAATCATTAACCGAGGAACCCAAACGTCTTCATACATTCGTCGCTCCTTCCTCATCGTATCGGGCATTTGATTTCGGCAAGTCCATGTGACGTCTGCAAAAGTGCAGAGTGCATTGACAATCGGCGGTTCCGGTGAACCGTCACCAATGACGGAGAAGAATCGATACCACAACCAGACGAAAATAATCACCGAGACTATGCCAAGAACAGCGGAAAGCGTTCTTCTGGCGAGTCTTTCGATTCGACGCGGGTCGGAAATTGTGAAAACTGATTTTCGAGTATTTTCAGTGGAAAATGAAGAAAGTTGAATGGATCCCATGCGGTGGCTCCATTTCGGGCAATGAATCGTCACATTTTGAGCTCCGCATGCATGTGAGAGCATCAAAGTCGTAATGTCGATTTGTTGAACCTGTCGACGTAACAGAAAATGAAAAGCCTTGCAAGACATTGAAAGTCGAAGCGTTGCCAAGTCATCAAGAAGAGGGAAAAGGCGGGCGAAGAATTCCGCGTGCACATCCAGAAGAGACATTTTCCTCGTTTTGCTAAAATGGTTGCGTTGAGCAAAAAAGCCACGGATGTGCTAACTTCAACGCAAAAGCCTCTTTTTAGCACATTTTTTAAAGTCCCAAAGCGCAAGCTTCAAACGATTCTCTCATGGAAAATTTTTGTCTGACTCTGCAATGTTTTCTGCTTCACGCAAGCGCAAATTCCAAAAAATTGGAAGCCCGACTCTTCTTGAGACTTTACCCTGCGAGATCCTTATTCAAATCTTTCACCACGTTCACATCCGCGATGTACTTTGTGTTCAGCGTCTCTCCAGTTTCTATTGTCAATTTATCCGTCGAAACATTGGAGCCATTCAACCAAAGAAGATTCAAGGAGTTGAGATAAAACTCTTAGTGCGTTGGGGACAAAAGGCAACCCCGTTTTATGAAGGCAAAATTACGTTTGAACCACAGGGTAGATGCTCTCGTTGCTGCTGGATGTGTTAGATAATGTCAAGTCCAGGAAGGAGTTGGAGTTGCCTTCGGAGACATCAAATTTGCAATTTCTTCGCATTGATTCATCAAAAACCACATTGAAGATCATTCATCACGGTTGCTCACCAACTGAGACGATTAAAGCAGTCGGCAAGATCATTTCACAATATTATCAAATTAATTCCGTTACTTTTGACGCGGGAGAAGACGCGGAAATGAACTTTATCAGCCTCCTTCTACAAATTCCCAGCTTAGCCTCAGTGTCAATGAAGAATTACGTGTACGGCATGCCAAACCTCGTTGCCGTTCTATCAACAACGAAAGTGAAACATTTGCACTTCACTCCTAAAAGGGAAAACGGAAATCCGAACTGGGGTTGCCTGCTTTCACATTCTTTCGCACAAAACCTGGATGTTCTCAGCATATCCAGCTCCATCGGAGTGCCTCAACTTACGGACGCTCTTCTCAATCAACTGAAATGCCGCCGAATCTGCATCTTTTCCGCGAACACCTCTCTTACTTCTACTGGTATTAGACAGTTTATTGAAGACTGCATTCAAGGCCGTCGTCATCCACGTCAGCTCTTGAGTTTGCAATCGAACGACTCTGATTTCTTTGATTCGTGCTTGCCGCAAGGACATGTGTGTCAGAGCTACCTAGAAATGGGGTTCGCGACCTGTCACGAGTTTACGAGAACCACAGACAATTCAATAATCAACGTGGAGATAGAGTGGTCTCACTTCGACGATTTATCAAGGGACGAAACAGATCTACAGGTGACATGCGAAGGTGCTCGTTAGGACGAACTTTTTTGCCATAGTTTGTCAAGGCTTCTGTCTTGTTGTGCGACTTGCTCGTGTGTCTTACCTTCCCTGATCATGTCTAACTTTTCTCCATTCCCTGTTTTGTCGCATATTTCGACCGATTTGCGAAGTAAATCACAGCGAAACTAAGATACTACTAATATTTCAAAAGTGAATTCGCTCTTCTTGAAAGGAAAATTTCGACGTTCTTGACCGTGTAAAGATGTGATAGGAGGAATTCCTTTGGTCCGTGATGCGTCGACGAACAGCCTGTGTTGTAGTTTACCCTCGCATGATAAGCAGGCAGCCGCGTGGCGTCTGCTCTTCTTCTCAATGCCTTCCACTTCGCGTAAGCGGAAGTTCAAGGAAAATGCAACTTGTTCGAAAGGAAGCGTTCTCGAAGAGATTCCCGAGCTCCTTCTCATCCAAATCTTTCACAACGTTTCCGTCCGCGATGTGTTTCGTTGTTATCGACTCTCCCATTTTTATTTTCACTTTCTTCGCCGGAACTACGACGCCATTCAACCGAAGAAGATCCAAGACATGGAAATCGAGATTCTTATTCGTGGACCAATGGGAGAAGGCGGCAATATTCGCTTCGACTCTTTACATCGTCAAAAAAGGAAAACTTGCGTTTGGAGGTTGAACGCTGGTAATTCTACATACAGCAGGAATATCAAAACAACACAAAAATTCAAAATGCCTAACAATACGCTGGACATGAACGACCTGCAATTTGTTGGCTCCAAGAAAAATTGGAGTATTGTTGCACCTCGAGGAAGCGACGCAATTCAAGTCATTCAAACGGTCGTCAAATTAATGGCGAAATACTACGAAATGACTGTAGTGAATTTCGGTGGAGAGGACGATTCGAAATCGGGCTTCATTGACCTTCTGCCACTCCTTCCAGATTTGATTTCAGTGAAAATCACCTACTCATTATATTACATGCAGCATTTTGTCCATGTTCTGTCCAGGACGAAAGTGAAGGAGCTGGTATTTCAACATCAAATCCGAGACGGTGAAAATCCCGACTGGAAATGTCTTCTATCGCATCCATTCATTCACAACCTGGACACTCTTAAAATTCTCGGCACACTACCAGGTCCGCAATTTACGGATGCAATTCTGAACCAGTTGAAATGTCATCATATCAATGTTTCCGTCAACAACGCCCTTACTCCTTAGGAATTCGAAAGTTTATTGAGGACTGCATTCAAGCCCGCCGTCATCCAAACCAGTTTTTGTTTTTGCGGACAAGCGGACCCGATCTGGATGCATTCTTGCCAAGAGGACACGTCTGCAATTTACAATGCACCGAAGTTTCGAATAGACAATGTCACGAGTTCACGAGAATCAAGGGCAACGCACTACTTGAATTGAGAATGGAACGCGGGTTATTTGCGACTAACGAAGTGGCCCTAGCACTACAATACAGAGACACCTCATAGCGAATTTCATTGTCAGCCAGTTCACTTGCTACAGTATACACGGGGGAATCGCACATCATGGTTTTTGAAATTCTAGTCTGTTGATCATAAGCTCCGGATGCCGAAAAATAAACGTTTGCAGAACAGAAGAGATGGCGAGATTGAGCTATCAACTGCGGTTAAGAACTTAGCAGTGAACACTAATTGTGACTCTTGTGGAGAAACAGAGGGTTTCAGGACGTTAGCCATAAGTCCGTCTGGAAGTGGAATCATGCAACCGAGCTCAACTAGTTGACTTCTTACTAAATAAATAAAACTTCTTCATCTAATTAAACTACTCCATTCTGACGTTCGCCAAAGAATCTCAATATATTCGACGCGGGAGGTGTGATAGGGAGGTGTTATTCGTCCGTGATACGTCGGCGAACAGCCTGTCCTGAGTTTGCGCGCGCATCATTAGCAGATCGCCGCGTGATCTTTTCTTACATGTTTCCAATGTCAGCTACTTCACGTAAGCGAAAGCGCCAGGCTAATGAGAGTTTGCCGGAACGAAGCGCCCTCCTACTTCACTCGTTGCCCAACGAAATTCTTATCCAAATCTTTCACCACGTCAACGTCCGCGATGTGTTTCGTTGTCAGCGTCTCTCCAAGTTCTTCTTCCACTTTCTTCGCCGCAACTTTGACTCTATTCAGCCAGAAAAGATTCAAGACACGGACATCGAGTTGGACCAAATTCGCTTTGAAACAAGCGACGAATGTGGTCTTTTTAATAATCGGGCCAATCGGTACTGGCGAATGAAGTTTGACGACTTGAAACTCTTTGAAAGCGTCAAGAGAAGTCTGGACCGGGCAGAAGAAGCAACTACGCAATCTTTGCAATTTCTTCGCAGCGATTCGTCTAAAGTCTGGCACGTTACTCCACGTCGAGCAAGCAGCTTGAGCGAAGCCTTTCATGAAGTCGTCAAATTCCTTGAAAAGCACTATCGAGTCGTTCGCGTGTGTTTTCGTGCAGGCGACGACTCAAAAACGGGCTTCATCAGCATTCTTCCACTTCTTCCAAATTTACCTTCTCTTCAAATCTTTTATTCCATCTATCGCATGCAGCGTCTTCTTGACGTTCTTGCTACGACTCAAGTGAAGAGTTTAGAATTCAATCATGGAGTTTTTGAAGGCGAAAACCCCGACTGGGAGTTTCTTCTCTCTCACCCTTTCACGCACAATCTTGACAAATTGTGGATTCGAGGCTTAAAACCCGTTCCACAATTCACGGACGATGTTCTTCTGCAGTTGAATTGTAGCGATATTGATGTTTCCGTGCTCAACTCGACGACTCCGTGAGGAATTCGAGAAATAATCGAAGATTGTATTGAAGGACGTCGAGATACGCTTCAGTACTTGTTCTTGGAAACACTCGGACGCGATCGAAATGCATTTCTACCACGAGGTCACGTGTGCGGCTCGCGCTGCAAGAAGAGCAAGATGAATCGCGTACAGTCTTGCTATATGCATGAATTTAGAAGAATTACAGATGATTCACGAATTGTTCTGAAACTATATGAGGAGGGCACTCAAAACAGTGGAAAGAAGAAAGTTGCTCTAGAAGTGTTGAGCTTGGAGGACTCAGCTTAGCACTTTTCATCTAACATAAGACCTCATCGTGCCGTGTAATTACCAGGTTTTTTGAAACATATTGTTGCCGACTTACCGAAGTGTCGCCACTTTTCATCTCCTTGTCTGTGCCTACACGAATTTCAATGCAATCTCGTATTTGGCAACGCCTTTTTGCTTCTACTGACAATGCTTCGATTGCTACATGATTACACATATTTTCAGCATTTTATCGTATTCATTTGCTCACGTAATTGTACAATAAATTTACGGCTCACTGAATAAATTCAGCATTTTTTTCGTATTGCGCTACCACATTTATCTGAAAATGGGGTCAATCGGAGAACCTCGATTTCCCAACTTCCGCGGGTTTTCGATCTACACAGAAATTTTTCACGAGAGAAAAAATCAGCCCGACTGGGGTTGCCTCTTGACCCATTCGTTCACAGTTTGGACACCTTCAAGATCCTCGGACGCGGTATTGTCGCTTTACAGTCCATAAAAGTTTGTGTTGTGTCGTTTTCACGGGAAATGTTTGAATTTGCCCAGCGACAGGTTTCAACGCGTTTATCACAATACGATTGAGGTGGAGCTCAAAAACGGAAGCACAAAAAAGCGCGTACAATTTCAAGATGTCGAACAGAACGAAAGTCGGCAAGACGGCGAAGTTCTTCCATGTTGCTCCAGAGTCCGACTTTAAGGCGAAGTCGTGTCGGCTGCGCGCTCTCGGCAAGAACGCCAAGGGAGCGATAGTTGTTTAGAGTCATTTTCCAGCCACGCAAATCCCATTCGACGCGTTGCAGTGGCGGCCATTCGGCAATCAATCTGGCAGTTGACTCTACAAAAGGGCAATTTTCAGTTGAATCGTCTTTGTGCATTTTACCATCAACATCAATGTCGACTTCGTCGTGAATTCCTTCGTTGAGAATGAAGCTTACGAAATTATCGACTTTTTCTGCATGTGCGAAGGTTGAAGAAAAACGATAAACGCTTGTTCTGAATAAAACAGCAGTGAATTGCAAAGCCGAAAAAACAAAAACCTTTCGAATTTCTTATCAAAACGCAGGGTTCCGTCTACACGTCTGTTTGAAGGAAATAAAAACTCGTCAATTCGTTCATGACAGCGAGTCCGACGAATTGTAACAGTCGCAACAACTACGAAGAGAAAATACACAGTCCCGGCAAATGTTATTCGGTTCTCAAATGAGTTTGCTTGCTGACGCTCATCGACGGCCGTATCGGGCAAGCGGACCTCGCAAGGCCATGTCTGATTGCCGAACGAACAATTTCCATCGACTAATGCTGGCTGAGGTGGCCTGGTACTTCGAGAGTAATGATGCAGTCCGAAAATACCTAGGAAAGGCACAACAAGACACAGGAAGACGAGGATCACAACCAAGCGGTGAAATAGCCTTCGAGTACGCTTAACGTCGCAAATCTCGAAAATGCTCATCCGGTCATTCCTTTCCGAAGAAGAAGAAGAAAACTTGATGGATCCTCTGCCGAATTTCCATTTCGGACAACGAATAATGACGTTCTGGGCTCGACAAGCGTGGGTCGTCATCAACGTCGGCAAATCAATGTCTTCTATTCGCTGGCGAAGATGTTCATGAATCAATTTGCCGGTGAGTGAAAAGCGAAGCGCCGACAAATCGTCGAGAAAAGGAATAACATCGACGAGAAATTCCTTCGGTAACGAGAGCGGCATTTGAGACGCGAACGAAGTGTGTCCGCCTTGAAAGAAAGAATATTCCCGAGATCGCCTGCCAAAAGGTCAATTGTGGCGCGAAAAACTCAACTCGAGCGCATGCAGACCCACAATCGAGGAATTTTGAGCGAAAGTCATAATCGATGAATGCGGCTAAGCGAATTCACGACATTCGCAGTTTATTGTGTTGCTTTATTGTTTGCAGAAGACAAAAATGTAAATAAACACGAACGCCAAACAAGTCAAAATAGAACTCAAAATCTGAAGCACAAAAATCCACAAACACTTTCAAGGTGTTGAATAGAGCGACGGGCAAAACGACGCTGAAGATCTTCTACGTTGCAGCAGATTCCGACTTTAATGCGCAGTTCTCGTGGTGGCGCGGCTCCAATGATGTTGTCAAGAGTCGCAAAGTTCTTGTTGTTCATTTTCCAGCCACGCAAATCGAGTTCGATGCGTCTCATGGCTTGCCAACGATATAAGCCAGCTGTCGAATCTGAAAAGCATTTTCAGTTTGATTCCGCACTTTACCATCCACATCCATGTGAACCTCGTCGTGAATAGCTTCGTAAAAGACACCGTCACAAAACTGCTTAATTGTGTACGCATGCGCAAACGTAAACGAAAACTGGTAAACACATGTTCTGAAAATTGCATTCCTTGTCAGCCTTGAGAGAAAAGTTTTTTTTTACCTTGCAGACTTCCGAACAAACCGCAATGCTCTGTCTTCCTGTCTGTTGCTCGCAGGAAACAGAAAATTGTCAACTCGATTTGACATACTTCTATGACCATAAATAAGAATAGTGACAAAAAGTAAAAGGCAATACACGAGGCCGCCAAATCCAATTCCTATCATCCACTCGAAAGCTTCTCGGCGTTCCGCGGCAGCTGGATCGGGGAGACGAACCTCGCAAGGCCATGTTAAATTCCCGTAAGTGCAATTTATGTTGACCAGTTGTGGTCGAGGTGGAAGATTGCTAGCGGTGTAGACGCTGTCTGCGACCATACCCACAAAAGGCACAACAAGACTAAGAACGAAAATAATTTTCAATACAAAGTAAAAGAGCTTTTGGTTTCGTTTAGCGTCTAATATCTCGAAAATGCTCGTACGACCATTTGCTTCCGACGAAGAAAAGAACTTGATCGATCCTCTGCCGAATTTCCATTTCGGGCAACTGATAAGGATGTTTTGAGATCGGCAAGCATAAGTCGTCATCAAAGTGGGAAGATCCATTTCTTCAACTCGCTGTCGTAATTGCTCGTGTAAGAATTTGCCGGTGAGTGAAAAGCGAAGCGCTGACAAATCGTCGAGAAAAGAAATGACATCGACAAGAAATTCCTTCGGCAACAGGAGCGGCATTTGAGACGCGAACGAAGTGTGCCCGCTTTGAAAGAAGAAATATTGCCGAGATCGCCTGCCAAAAGGTCAATTATGGCGCGAAAAACTGAATAGTCTTGTGGTGGGTAATGGAGGAGCAAGAGGCGAAAAATGGGCTTTTCCCGCTCAGGAATCGAACCTGAGGGGGGCTGCACTCGGCTCATTCTCCAGTGGGCTTATAGACCGGATGCTTTGCATGCCGACAGTCTTATCAGATAACAAACCGACTCTGCAGATCCACAAGCGAAGAATTTTGAGTAACCGCATAATCGTCGAATGCGGCTAAGCGAATTCACGGCATTCACATTTTATTATGTTTCTTTAGCAGAAAGCAAAAATGTAAGTTTATTACAATAAAAACACGAACCAATTTTTTCTGCGAAAGCGGCTGACCGCAAAATATTGTGCGTTCAAATTACAACTCAAAAGCTGAAGCACAAGAACGCACGAACAATTTCGAGATATTGAACAGTTGGATTGGAAAAACGACAGCGAAGTTCTTCCACGTTGCAGCAGATTCCGACTTTAAGGCACAGTTCTCTTGGTTGCGCGGCTCCGATGATGTTGTCAAGAGTCGCAAAGTTCTTGTTGTTCATTTTCCAGCCACGCAAATCTAACTCGATGCGTCTCATGGCTTGCCAACGATATAAACCGGCCGTTGAGTCTGAAAAGCCGTTTCAGGTTAATTCCGCGCTTTACCATCCACATCCATATGAACCTCGTCGTGAATCGTTTCGTTGAAGACGCCGTTGCAAAATTGCTTAATCGTGTGCGCATGCCCAAATATAAAGGAAAACTGGTAAACACATGCTCTGAAAAGCAGATCCCAATTAGTCCTGAAGAAAAAGTCTTTACCTTGCAGACTTCTTAATAAAACGCAACGCTCTATCTTCTTGACTACCAGAACGAAAGAGAAAATTGTCAATTCGATTCGAAACACTTCTATTAGCAAAAATAAGAATTGTGATAAAAAGAAAAGAGCAATACACGAGGCCGCCAAACACCATTCCTATGATCCACTTAAAAGCTCCTCGACGTTCCTTGGCAGCTGGATCGGGCAGGCGAACCTCGCAGGGCCATGTCAGATTACCGTAAGTGCAATTTATGTTGACAAGCGATGGTTCAAGTGGTACATTGCTTACAGTGTATACCATGCTTGCGGCAAAAACCACAAAAGGCACAACAAGACTGAGAACTACAATGATATTCACTGCAAAGTAAAAGAGACTTTTGTTTCGTCTCGCATCCAAAATCTCAAAAATGCTCGTGCGACCATTCGTTTCCGACGAAGAGAAGAACTTGATAGATCCTCTGCCGAATTTCCATTTTGGACAACTGATAAGGATGTTTTGAGCTCGGCAAGCATAAGTCGTCATCAACATGGAGAGGTCCATTTCTTCTACTCGCTGTCGCAACTCTTCGTGAAAGAATTTGTCGGTGAGTGAAAAGCGAAGCGCTGACAAATCGTCGAGAAACGGAATGACATCGACAAGAAATTCCTTCGGCAAGCGAAGCGGCATTTGAGATGAAGTCGATGCGCGCTTAGAAAGGGACGACCAACAATTCCCGCAATATCCTGTCCAAGGTCAATTGTGGCGCGAAACGTACACGCGACACGGCAGAAAAGTCGCGAAATCGTGCTGGAACAAGTGCCATAATCGTTCTTGAATCCTTTACAAGCTTTGAGTGAAACAGTATTTTATTCCACTTTCAAAACAAGAAAGCTCGCACAACTCAAAAACTGAAACACAAAAACGTACGAACGATTTCAAGATTTTGAACTGATTCACAAGCAACAAAACGACGAAGTTGTTCCACACTGCTCCAGATTCCGACTATAAGACGAACTTCTGTTGGCTGAGTTGCTTCAATGATTTTCTTCGGAGTTGCAAAGTTTATACAGTTAATTTTCCTGCCACGTAAATCCATCTCGACTCGTCTCATGGCTCGCCATTGCAATAGCCCGGCTGTCAAGTCTTAAGAACAACATAAATTGTTTACAATAAAACCAAATTTCACCATTGATATCCATATGAACCTCGTCGTGAATCGCCTCGTTAAGGACGCAGTTGCTAAATTGCTTCAACTTATACGCATGCTTAAACGCAGAAGAGAATTGAAAAATGCATGTTCTGTAAATTGTTACAATAGATTTAGGAAGAGAAAACTGAAGTCTACCTTCCCGACTTCTTGATAAAACGTAGCGCTTTGTCTTCCTGAAAATCGCAAAAAGGAAATAGAAAATTGTCAATTCGTTTCGCCAAACCGGTACAACCAAGTAATAGAACGACGAATAACAGGAAAATGGAATATCCTAGGTAAACAAGTGCAACAAATAAAGTCGAATTATAAACTTCTCGCCGCTCCTTCCCAGCCGTTTCGGGCAGACGAACTTCGCAGGGCCATGTCAGATTTCCAAGCGTGCAATTTAAGGTGACCAACGGTGGTCGAGGTGGCGGAGATGGTTGACGGCCTACAGTGTATGTGCTTACTCCGGCAAAGGTCGCATAGGGCAAAACAAAACTCAAGACGAGAACGATCTTCATTGCGAAATGAAAACGCTTTTGGTTTCGTCTGACGTCTAAAATCTCGAAAACACTCGTGCGACCATTCGTTTCCGATGAAGAAAAGAACTTGATGGATCCTCTTCTGAATTTCCATTTCGGACATCCAATAATGACATTTTGAGCTCGACAAGCATGAGTCGTCATCAAAGTGTGAAGGTCCATGTCTTCTACTCGTTGGCGTAACTGTTCGTGAAAGAATTTGCCCGTGAGTGAAAAGCGAAGAGCCGACAAATCGTCGAGGAATGGAATAACATCGACGAGAAATTCCTTCGGCAACAGGAGCGGCATTTGAGACGTCAACGAAGAGTGCCCGCTCGGAATTGAAAGACGAATATTGCCGCGATGCTCTGCCAAAGGTCAATTTTGGCGCGAATGCTGCACGACGAGGTAAGGTGTGAAGACGCCGTGACTGGTGAACCCCCCCCCCCCCCCAAGTTTTGTCTCGTGACGTCTTCCTTCTTCGCAATGTCTTCCACTTTTTTTAAGCGAAAAGCCACGGCTAATGAAAATTGGTCAAAACGAAACATCCTCGAGGTGTTGCCCCACGAAATATTCATCCAAATCTTCCACCACACCAACGTCCGCGATGTGCTGCGTTGTCACCGACTTTCCAAGTTCTTCTTCCACTTTCTTCGTCGTAATTTCGACGTCATTCAACCGAAGAAGATTTGCGACACGGACATCGAGCTGTCAATCCCTTTTCCAGTTCGAGAAGGCAGCAATATCTGCTTCGAAACCATTTCTAGTCGTAATACCGGCTGCTGTTGGTTCTTTAAATTCGGATACTCCGCACAGACGAGATCACGTTTTATTGAAGCTATTACAAACGAATTGCAATTTATTCACTCTAACAATACGACTGCAAGAAAATGGATAGTTGCTGCACCTCGGGGATTTCTTCTAGGTGAAGTTGTTTACGAGATTGCTCAGATCTTCGTAAAATACTACCAAATCGTTGCCATCGATTTTCTTGAAGCATGCTTTGTTGATGTTCTGCCACTTCTTCCCGACTTGAAATCACTCAAAATCAGTTATTCCGCCTATGACACGAAGCATCTTGTCGGCGTTCTCTCGGGGACAAAAATAAGAAATTTGGAGCTCGCCCATCGAGAGGGTGAAAATCCCGACTGGGCATGTCTCCTATCAGATCCCTTCATTCACAATCTGAAAACTCTCTATATCCTTGGCTCGTTAGCAGCACCGCAGTTCACGAATGTTGTTCTTCACCAGTTGAAATGCCGTCGAATCAATGTTTCGGTGCAAAATGACCTCACTCCGTATGGAGTTCGGCAGTTTATCGAAGAATGTATTCAAGGATGTCGTCATCCAAACCAGTTTCTGTTTTTGCGCATGCAGAATCGAGACCCGAATGCCTTCTTGCCAATAGGACACATTTGCAATTTGAAATGTGCTCAAACGGCAAACAAACATCGCCACGAGTTCACGAAAACTTTGGTTAATTCACGAATTTCACTGCGAATCGAACTCGGACAAGGATTATTTGCTTCAGATGGAATGATACTAGCACTGGAGTGCACGGACTTGTCATAGGGAATTCCACAGAAGAGAATGTCTCACGCCATAGGACAAGTAGATAGCAAACAAACACCACTCTCAGTAGCCTCCTGAATGTTTTTTCCCGTTTTAGAACCAAACAATAAATTCAGCACTACTGTAGAAAGTACGACATTTATTCAAAAAAGAATATTGAGGTTTTTCGCTCTTTGAAATTCGGGACGATTGCGCACAGCGTTCATTTCCCGCGGATCATTAGGGAAATCGAAGCCGACGAGAACAGTTAGCTCTGCGGGTCGCGTAGCTTCGATTAATGGCTCAATATTTCTCAAGCCCTCCGCTTGATGCCTCCATCCCTTCAGATAAATCTTCATTCGCTCTACTGGTTGAGCGGTGTGCGGGAATTGAAGGCTGATTTTGGCTGAAAACGTGTTTTTTCTTCTTTTCTTTTTAAAAACGTACAATCAATGTCAAGACGAATTCGCTCCACCACCGAACCGCTAAAAACTCCGTCAACGACGCGTTGAATTTCGCTTTGACGCATATCGGAGTCCAAAGTTGACAGTCGAAAATTGCATGTTCTGAATTGAACGCGTGAAAATCCCCCAGAGAGGCTCACCTTCTAGACTTTCCCATAAAGCGCAATAAATCATCGACAGGCATAAAACAAGAAAAAAACAGATTCAATATCCTTTTTGCAGCGTTTAGTACAGCTAATGTCTGAATCGATGTCAAGAAGTAAGCCGCAATTGCGACCATTGAAAATATGGACAATAAAGTCAAGCTCAACCAGAAATTCCGCTCATTTCGCGTTTGCGTTTCGGGGCTGGGAAGCTTGTTCGGGCATTTCCAAGTAATATTTCCGAAAGTGCAATTTGCATCAACAATCGGAGCTTCAGGCAACTGTTGAGCCTGCGAATATACCGCCAGCCGCAAAAATCCAAGAAAAAGTCCAACAATCCCGAGATAAAACACGAAGGAAAGCCAGGGTACGAGACGTCGCTCATATCTTGCGGGGTCATAAAAGGTGAAAATCGATTTTCGATTGTTGAGGTTGGTCGACGAAGTAAATTTGATTGATCCCATGGAATTGATAAATTTCGGACATCGAATGGTGACGTGTTGAGCTCGACAAGCATGGGTCAACATCAAGGCGTGTCGATCGATTTGAGCAACTCGTCGTTGTAAAAGTTGTCGAAAGAACTTGCAAGACATTGACAGTCGAAGAATGGATAGCTCGTCGTCCAGAAAAGGAATAAGGCCATCGAAAAATTCCGCGTGAACATCGAGAAGCGAAGTTTTCGACAAATGAACTCTTCTTGAAAACATGCCGACGCAGAGTCACGGAATTGCCGCTCGTTGAGTCTCTTCTTTATGTCGATCACCGCCTCGTTTTGGCGCCAAAACGGCGCGATCTGGGAGGATAATTAGACCATCTCTCCTCACTCTCAGGAGACATCGAACCGTTTGAAAGAACGTTTATTTCAGCATTATCACTGCAAACAGCTACATATGTCAAGCATTTTGCCCGAACAAAGAGCGATAAGAATTTTCGTTCAAAATGGTAACCATGCTGAAAATGAGAAGCTGCGAACAATCTGGAGATCTCGAACTGTCCGAAAGGCCCTGTGTCGACGAAGTTCCTTCGCATAACTAAAAAGTCCGATTTTGAGACGAAGTTGCGCTGGCTGTGTGGCCTCCACAAATTCCTTGAGAATACGAAAGCTGTTCAGATTTCTTTTCCAGTCACGAAGGTCAATCTCGATGCGCCGCATCGCTGGCCATCCGTGCAAGTTGGTTGTTTGATCTAAAAAAATTGCCATTTTTTAAATTTATTTTAGAGCTTACCATCGAGGTCAATTCGAGCCTCATCGTGAATCGCTTTACTGAAAACATTCGTGAGGAGTGGACGAATTGCGAAAAACTGCGCTCCCTTTGAGGAGATGTTGTAAAAGCATGTTCTGAAACAAAATGGCAAATTAAGACACGTTATCTGTAGGAATCGAATTTGTTCAAAAGACCTCGGGAACAGGCCAAAATGGCCGTTCTTGTTTTCGGATCGTTTATACATGTCCTAGGGTAGTTTTTCATGCCCGA
>JAQIXL010001185.1:0-20046 GCA_034700245.1 Poikilolaimus oxycercus
TGGTGAATCAGGTAGCATTTCATACTTTAGATATCCGCAAATACAAAAATTCAAAATTATTCTTTCGTCTTGCTTTCGCTTTCAAATCCAAAACTATTCGCATAATTTTCGCCCAAATTCATACAAGTATCTGTTTTTGCCGATCTCATTCCATGCGAATAAAACTTTCGTATTCGTATTCGTATGTTAGAGACCTTTGCTCACCTCAATGCGACTATGCTTCCCCGACTCGACAGCTGTGCTGTTGGCATGTAGTTTGTGTCTGAAAGGTTAACAATAAGTGCCTGTTTGAAAATATTTTTGCCGTGAGACTCTAGGAGATGATTTAGTCTTTGCATGTCGTCACCAGAAGCGTTCGTGAGTGCCCGTTAATTAAGATTAGCAAAAGTTGGCAAAAGTGTCTTTGGCAAGACGCTTATTGTTAGTTTTCAAAAGTCAGCGCAAAGAGTTCTCTGTTTCCCTCAAGCTCGCGTCTTTCTGTTCATTGAGCAACCAGAGCACGGCACAATGAATGTAGCCGACCGCTAGTTCCACGGGTTTAAAAGCCAGCGGCCCGCCTCTTTTCCCTTATTGTTAGCTTCGCGATTTTTTTTGTCTGTTTCCATGAGTTATGCTTCCATAGATTTTAGTTTTTTCGCTCTGATAATTGAAGAAGTTTTAGGAACTCCTAGGGAATATCGATATGAGACGTTCATTGACGAAAGCTCTTCTTCGATTCGTTGAGGTTAGACGAGGGCTTTCTACGCAAACGGCGTCTCGAATGCCAGCAACATTCGTGTCAGCTGCTGAAGCTGTGGAAGAAATTCCTTCAGGTGTGCGTGTGTTCTTGCTATTAGCGCGATTCCAGGTGCATCAATCTTCGTTCACGGAACGGCATCGACGCCAACTGAATTGATCACGGCTTTCTGTGATCACGTCGAAGCTCGAAATCTGAATGAGATCCGCTTGCACCACATTGTTTTAAATGGACCAATTCCGTGGACGCAAGAAAAGTTTCATGGTCTGGACCCCTTGTTCACTGATCATTGACTCGACTTCAGATCGAATTCGCTCAAACTGCTTTTTCATCTTGGATCCGATAAGAAAAACCGTTGCTGCAGGTGGGTTCAAATTGTCAACGATGAGAAAAGAGTTGCAGGAAAAGCTGACTATGTTCCAATCTTCCTTTCGGATATTGGGAGGCTCTTTGTGCAAGGCGATGTTCCTCTCGACTACGCCTTTATCACGGTTTGTCTTTTCTGGCAGCGGAGGGAACATTGATCTAAGGTGTCTGAGCCAGACGAGCATGGCTTCTGCTCGCTGGGCACGAGCCTAGATTGCTCCTTTGAAGCCATGCAAGCAGCCAAAAAGGTGATAGGTGAGTGCTCAACGTTAGAAACACCCAAGCAGCCCTCGTGAACCCGACTATGCCGCGAACCTTTGGCGATGGCATTGTCCATGTTTCAAGCTTCCACGCAATGGTCGAGACAAAGAGGCCAATCTATGAGAAGCCGATTGGGGTGCCAGATCCAGTAGAGCGGCGCATCGGTCAAATTATTGCGGAGAATCTTGTTGAGAACGGAGCAACACTACAAATGGGTAGGAGGGAAGTCTAAAGAGGGAGGTTGATCAGGCATCGGCGCCATTCCCGACTCGACCCTGGCGGCAATGACCGGACACAAGGACCTCGGCGTGCACACGGAGCTCCTCTCGGACGGCGTCATCGACCTCATAGAGAGCGGGGTCATAAACAACACGAAAAAGAGCGTTCTTCCTGGAAAAGTAGGCTTCTCGAGGTATTACGGGTGATCGAATCTTTAGTGTGTGACATCGTTCGCCTCAGGTTCACGCAGATTCTACGACTACCTCGACAATAACCCGCTGTTTCGTAAGGAAGATGAAACATGACAAACCGTCCCATTCAGATTTTGCTCCCGGCTCTTGGACAAACTCTGTTGACGTAATTCGTCGACAAAGCCGTATGGCGGCCATCAACTCGGCTCTCGAGATCGACATTACCGGACAGATCGTCGCTGACTCAATTGGCGAGAGCTTTTATTCAGGTTCGATCATCTGGAACCCGGAACCATTTGTTAAAGGATTTGGCGGACAAGTCGATTTCATCTACGGGACGTCGATATCCGAAGACCGGCTGGGAAAGGCCATTATCGCGCTTTCCTCAAGAACCAAGAAGGGTGTTTCGAAGATCGTCGCTCAGTTGAAGCCTGTGAGTGGTCTTTGTCTTGAAGAAGGCGGAAACAGGGCAGCGGAGTGGTGACGACGAGAGGTCACGTGAATTACGTCGTCACCGAGTTCGGCGTGGCGCAACTTTTCGGCAAAAGCATCCGCCAACGAGCACACGCCCTCATTCAGGTACGCCTCGTTCTTCCTTCCTCTTAATCCGATTAGATTGCACACCCGGAAGATCGTGAAGCTCTAGAGAAGGCCGCCTTCGCTCGATTACGAGTAATGCCATCGGCCACAGCTTGAGAAGGCTTGAAGTACTGCTAGTTGAAGCTTGCAATGCTTGTTTGGTGTCAACCTTGCTACAAACTCAGATCATTTATAAAAACGAAAAATTCATTTCAACGCCACATTCGCGCATACAACACGATTCTCTCTTTTTAGCTGCGAATCTTCGATTTCAAAGCTTTTGGGATTTTCAAACCAACGGTGTACAATGAGACAGTAGAGAGACGGATGTGCAAGGGAAGCGGCTAGCTTCAAGCACAACCACAGATTCACGGATTTAGAGGCCAGAACGTGATTTTCAGACAAAACAGGAGCAGTTTACAACTGAAAAATCGTTCGGCACCGGATATTCTTACAAGCATCAGGCGATAGTGATTCCTAAGATCAAGGCTGACAATAAAAAGCGAATGTACAGGGGAAATTTACAAGGGTGTCTGAAACAGCAGTTGCCATTCTTCTCCAAAGAGGCCTTCAGAAGTCAACATCCCACCCGGAGTCATCAGTTCCGGTGGCGAAGTTGTCAAACGATGGGAATCGGTCGAAGTTCTTCGTGTCCGTCGCGGTTCGGATCTGCAAGTAATTCGATTAGTCGGATTCGGTGAATATCCGCAACTGACGTCATTTCAGCTAATTCAATCAAATCGCTAAATAAAGTCCGGAAAACTCACATTAGGAACGATCGGCGGACGCATCTTGTGTGTTCGGAAAGCGACAAAGTCGAACTTCTCGAAGAACTTGTCATCACGAGCGTCATCAATGCGGCCATAGCCTAGGCGATCGCAAGGCTCCTACAACGTCCCATTGAAGACTGCATCTCTATTCGAACCTGGCGACAGAAGGCAAGGATGATAGCAATGGCAGCCTTGGAGACATAACGTGGCCAGGCGAGTTTGTCGACGCCTTTCAAAATCGCGTTGTACGTGATCATCGGATCTGAGGAGGCGAAGGGCGGCGAGCCGGTGAGCAGCTCGAACATGAAGATGCCCAACGCCCAGATGTCGACGGCCGTATCGTGTCCCTTATTGAGGACCACTTCCGGTGCCACATATTCAGCGGTTCCACAGAAGGTCCACGTGCGTCCCCCGTCCTTCTTCAGGCGCTTCGCAAACCCGAAATCGACCTACAAATGGAGAAATGAGAGATGCTCGTTCTTTGTTTGAAACCCCCAACATCGTAAAGAAAGCCGTGCTCTCACACACGTGATGGTCGTTAAATACGTCGCGCCTCGTTTTGTCCCTTTCCCACATGCCGCCACCTTTCTTTTCCCTTTCAGAAGACTCGACTCCACCCCACATGACCCCATCAAAGAACGAAAAAAACGCTAATCGAATAAAATGAGCAAAGAACGTACCAGTTTCGGAAGGCCGGCCCTATCCAATAGCATGTTCTCGGGCTTCAAGTCGCGGTAGACGATACCACGTCGATGTAGATATTCAAAGGCCTCGAGGGCGGCCGCAGCATAGTAACGAGTGGCCGTTTCATCGAAGCGTCCCCTGAAAGCAGTCGGCCTTAGTTTCAGCGTCTTCAGAGAGTCCCCCTCGCCAGCTCGCCCGGCCTGTCCGGTCCCCGTCGTCTCGAGGCTCTCTTTACCCACTCGCTTCGCTGACCACGAAAAAAACGTTCGCCGAGAGAAAATGCGCGGCGCATGAAAGTCACATGCTCCCCGTCGGCTGCACTTGACCTCGTGAAAATTTGCCTGCTAGACTTCCTTTTTTTTCTTCTTTGGCCTTGTTCTCTGAGATGCTGTCAGCACTAATTCGCTCGTGGTTTGTTGCGCCGGTTGTCTGGCGAGTCTGGCGAACAGCTTACTGGACCACGCCAACAGGCCCGTCTCTCTCCCCGCAAACAGCGTGCCTCGTCAGGAACAGTGACGATGATTCAGACCCACCACCCTCCTTCTAAGTCCCTTCTCGAATGTCTCGAACAGACTCACAGAAACTGTATCTGTGTTTACCATGTACGTATTTACTGCCAAGACTCTTTCACCCGCCAGTTTTTGGTCTGACACCCTTCGGAAACTAAAAATAGCCCACGCCCTGTTGTGTTGGTTCGCTTTCTACTCCGAAAACACGTTTTCCTTCCCGGGTTCTTCGACAAAATCGAGGTCATGAGTAGTAAATCAGTCATCAACATAACACCCCGTCTCAAGATGTTCCTCTCTCCTCTCAATAAAAGAGATCGAAAACGGACCTTTCACGGAGGAGCGTCCAGACCTCGCCGCCTAGACAGGCCTCCATCAGCATGTAGATCTTCTCCGAGTCACGGAAGGTCTTGTGAAGTCTGCAAAGGAAGAAGTTAGTCGGTCTTTAGACTCGATTCTGGCTGTTCATTCACGATATGAGCACGTGGCTGCTCCCTTCTTCCTCCTTCCTTTTTCATCCCAACGATACACAACCAAGAGGCTCCTCTGTCAACTATGAGCGATTAGGGCAGCCGGCCCCTCTTGCTTTCCCTGTCTCTAGCCAGCACGAGACGAACAACGAAGCAACGTTCCTCGTCTTGGCATTCGTCTTTTCTTCATTAGGTGCCAGACGCGACGAACGTCGCCATCATTCGTCCATTAGTGTCCCCGGTCGTGGCAGCCGCGAAGAAGAAGAAGGTCGGGACGAGCACAGAAAACGTGCATTGTCCCCATCTCTTCTTCACGTTCCATCACCCGAGGTCACATGCTTCCCGTGACGCCTCGTGACTACTTTTGCACAGTCTATTCTATTCTCCTGCACTGAAACCGATTTGCGCCCGGGTTGACGTGTTCGGGGTGAGAATAGAAAAGGCGTGGGGCCGAAAAGGGGGCGAGCACGTGAATGGTCAGACGCTGGCGCCTGACTCCACGCCTTAATCCGCGTCGCTCGGGCCACATGTCACTCTCAGGTTCCTTCGCGTGCTCAGTGACAAGACAGCAAAGTACCGCCAGTCTCGCTCTCCCCTCTTCCTCCTCCTCCCCCGAACCCTCACACTGCAGTTGTATTGGAACTCGTGACACGCAAAAGACACGTAGCCGTGTCAAATTCACCCTTGCAAGCGAGTCATCGAAACAATGAGGCGAAAACACCCACCTAACAATAAAGTCGTTATGACAGGCCATGAGAATCTCGCGCTCCGAGACGACGTGACGCTCTTGTTTCGTCTCGACGATGTGCGCTTTGTTCATCACCTGAAGTTGCCTCGTACTTGCACCGGATGTGGGCCAGCTCACCTTCAGCGCGTAGACGCGATCGCTGTTGATGGAGCGCACGAGCTCCACGCGTCCAAATCCACCCACGCCGAGGGTGCCGAGCAACTTCAAGTCGCATATCTCCACGTCTTCGACGTCGTCACTGCAAAATGGCAACTTGATCGATATACGTTTCAAAAACATTCAATGCCCCAGGGGGGAGGAGAGATGGGAGACCACACTCACAGGGAATCATCATCAAGGATGCAGTCCTCCGCCGAGACGGAGGCCGACGTGCCTACACAGGAGCAGACAAACATTCTTCTCTGAGCCGAGAAGGCAGCCAAATAGAGGCGGCCGAGGCAACATTTTGAACCCGCGGCCAACCCCGTTCGGCTGTTTTGCCCCAATAACGATCGGAAATTTTATGTGCTTTGTCGCCCTCGACCCGTCGAGACGGGGCACCGTACTGCCCTTGGTGTTGACTTCGTCTCGCGAATCCTTGGTCTCGTCAAGGACAACGGCGGAAAGTGTATGACTCGGACAACGATAATGCCGCCTCCGCCGAAGAATTTTCACACTTTCGCAATGTCGCTTCAAAACAAAGACATCTTCTCGTTTTTCTTTGAGAGATGGGAAGATTGTTTTCGAGGGCATCGGCTCCGCTACAGACGCAATCACAAATAGTGCAAGATCTTTGCGTGTGGAGGCGGAGGAGGAGGAAGCTGAATGAATGTCATGTTGCTCGTAGCAGCTGACCAATGAATCCTGGCTGGACAGTTGTTGTCCGTCTTGGCGTAACCGGGTCGGGGCTCAGTACAAAGAACGCGCAAAGTCGGTTTCACCTCAATCACGTGCTCGTCTCGACCCGCGAGGCGTTCACAGCCGTAAATCTTTCATGAAGGTGCGTGCGTGGCACGTTACCGTATCGCGGCACGTGCTCTGCGTCTTTCGTGTCGAGTGCCCATGACCCTGCCAGCACGCCCGCGCGTATCATTCACTGTTCTGGGAACGCGATACAGTCTCCCATTTCGGTCGCTGCTTCCTGACGCCGGCATGGGCCGCGAGAGGGGGACAAAGTTCACACACGCCGTCGCAACAGACAAAGAGCGGCCAAGCCCACGTGCCTCTACCGTAACGTCAACGCCCATTCTCGCCGAATAAGTGGGACCTTCGTCATTCCGTGCCCCTGCACTCAGGAAGTAAAACGTCAAATCATTGCCCAAATGATGGAACTAATGGCCTGAGAAGCGTTCAAACAGACGTCAGAATGGAAATCTGACGAAGCATTTGAACAGCACTCAGAAGCCCATGACCCAGGGTCCAATAGAACAACGAAGTGAAAGACTAACCATTTAATCGACAGGAGTTCCATTTCCGCGCTTGCAACTTTTTCGATCATTCTCGCCGTTTACTAATAGCATCCGTCGACAAGCCGACGCTCAGAAGAGGGTTGAGGTGAGAGTGGACGGATCGGGCTTTTTGGGCGCCGTGGACGAGGACGTCAACAAGCGGACGACCTCGTTGGGGTTTGAAGAAAGCTTGACAGAGAAGAGTGAGCGAAGTCTGGAGGACTTCACTCGGCACTCAGACACAGCTGTTGTGAGCTCTATCAGTGAGGCGCGCGCACGGCGAGGGAGGGAGAGGGGGCGGAGCATTTGAGCAGGCGACCCGTGGCCTGCACGTGAATGCTCCTGTCCGACACGAGGGGCCCGCTGACAGCACTGTGCTCACGATTCACCCCTGGTGAGCACCTTCAAAGAGATTTTTTCAGCCCCCAACGGCTATAGGTCCGCCGCACAAAGCAAAATCGTCCCTTCAACATGAAAGGAATCGAGGCCGTCTCGACGATTTCTTTCGTGTGTCTGCATGCGGAGATCACGTGGAGTCTCCCTCCTCCTCCACCTCCTCCGTCTTTGAGCTGATGCGCCTCGAAGGGAACCAGCTCCAACCCCCCGAAAAGCGATCAGCGTGCTGCGGTGACATCCAAAACCAGTGAGATTTATATTCTAGGAAGTGTGGGCGCGACGAGGAGGCGCAGAAGAAGCACCACTTTGGACGTTAAGCTTTCGATCTACGAAGCGCTCTTCCACGAAACGAGTTCAGATGATGTCGACGCAGACCTCGTTGGCGCTCTTTGAAGGCTTAGCACGTGTCTTCGCTCAGCTCATGTCAATCGATTTGACGCAAACAAAAATAGGCTTGAACTGGTTATTGCGAAATTCGTTTTGTCGCTCCCGTCGCTCTGCATTCAAAGTGCACGACGATGTAAACAAACACTCGGCCATGCTGCAGCGCAGACGCAACAACAACAGATTCTCAGCGCTGCTTTTGAAATCAAGGCGTTTTACTTTCAGACTTCGGCTGAAAGTACAGACGAACGTCTGTGAGTGAGAGGGGCTCAAAAGTCAGCCCGACAGACGAGGCAGCTGTCGTTTTTGAGGACTCACTCGTACTTGTTGTCCTCTGCCACTGACAAACCTTCACTTTTCAGAAACAACTCGACGGTTCTACGGTCGCGAAAAGAATCCTGGCAGTCTCTCTCTCACCCTCCCTGGGAGTCACGAGTCTTGCAGTCTTTTCCGATAAGCGAAGGGAAGGGCTCACTTTTCATCGGAACAAGGTCGTTCCATTCTTAGCATCGGCGACGTGTCGCCCACGATGCGACCGTCGCGTTCAGTCTCTATAGGGCGGAACAAGAACGACCAGTGTTCGTTTTTCTTTGTCCGATTGCCCGACAACACTACGTTCACTGATATGAGAAGAGGACATCGGTGAGCAAAAGATCGGCGCCTTCACTAATATTGTCAGCATTTGCCTGACTATGCACTAAGAAGGAGCAGATGATGTTTGAAAAGCATGCAAACTCTCAAGTTTCCAATCCGGAAGCACAAAATGACCTCCGCCGTATCAGTCCCTGGGCGCCAGGGCAACATGCCATCAGAGATCAGGGCGCTGCAAGCGAGGCCGGTCACTCGCTTCGATGTTTACTGCGGCGATTGTCCAGCGGCTGTGGCGGCCCCGCCGCGCGCGCGCTCTGCTCAAAGCCAGAAGATCGAAGTCCAAATGTGCTGCCGGTCATCTCGCCAACCATTCACTTGTTGTGTGTGTGTGCTAGACTTGCTAATCTTCTCTTGAGACACAATCCTTTTGAATAGCCAGCTGCCCACCTTCACTATCAAGCCTTTCGCCTCCACCTGACTCTCTGTACTGCTGTCACCAAGCGCTGAGTTGGCTGTCAAGTATAGATATGGAGAAGAAGAGGGGGGAGCGGGAGGTCGGGCACGTACTTCGGTCCCTTTGCGAAAGAAGACGCGACCCTGAATAGGGACGCGCACAACGAGAAGGCGGCAAGCGGAGGGGTCGAGCCTGGTCTCGCTACGCTTGTATACAGCTCCCACCCACACGAAGTGTCATCGCATTTGTGGAAAGAGAAGAAGAGAGAGAGAGAGGGAGAGACGTGAAGGCCCGTGCACAGCACGTGGACGCGGCGTCTTTTATGATCAGCTGCTCGTAGACTTAACCCCACCCCCCCCCCCCCCCGCTGAAACCTTTCGTTGTTCGCTAGAATCGTTTGAGACAACAAGGAACTCGCGCTACGTCGCGGCAACTCTGCGAAGTTCAACACTAATCGACTCAGCAGATTTCTTTCTTGAAGGCAACTTTTTGCTTTATGGCCAGTCGCAATAGTTGTTGTAGAGAAAACTTTTCGAACTCTGCTCCTAGAGAGGAAGACTGACTGAATTTCAACTTCTTCAAGTGGAAGCGAACGTGCAAGAAGAGAGCTTCAGGGTAGCACCTGCTGATTAGCGGAGAGCTGCAGAGCATGTAATTCTTGTCGAAACTTCGCATGTAGCCTCCGCACCCCGCTACTTTTCTTAGCTACCCTTTCTCAAAGTCGAACACAGACATAACGAAGGCGCAGACTCCAAAGAGTGCCTTCGAACACAACTTCGAGGTCAACAAATCAGCCCTCTAGTCGCTCATCATTTAGCGTCTGAGGAGAAAAAGTCTTCGAAAGTTAGTGATTTAGGACCTGTTCGGCGATCGCTCGTAGCCTGGTAACGCCGGCAACAAATCAAATTGAGCGGTCAGATGAGTTGCCGAAGACCGATCGCCCCACCCTGCCCCCTTCCATAACACTTCCTTCTCCGTCTTTCCGTTGGCACTTTTTGGTCTTCGCTGAACCCCCTTGTCAAACAGTCGCCACATTGCAACCTCCTCCTTTTCCCCCGTTCCTCTCTCTTCGTCATGAGAAGAAGACGGACAGAACGACCTACCGTATCTTATTGCAGTCGTCGTCCTCGATTATGCGCATGGTGTGGTCGAGGGCGCGGGCGAGCTGATCCACATGCATCTTGAGGAGCACCGCGCCGTCCTCGCTGCTCACTCGGCTTGCGCTGCAAAAGAAAACCGTTTTTCAAGAGCCATTCGAACAATTCATTTAGTTGCATGCGCCCCAGCCTAACCTTTGCAGCGGCCTAGCTGACTCTTCACCACCGGCGGCATGAAACTGGGGAAGACAACAGCCGGACTTGGAGCAGGTGGGGGTGCAGCAGCAGCAGCTGACACCCTGTCCCATGCATTTACACTCTCAGCGCTTGAAGCGAGAGTGAGAGGGAAAGACTCGAAAACGGTTTGGACGCTTGGGGGGCCTCGTCGCTGCGGCGCATAAACGCCAGGTTTCAGGCCCGACGACGAAGTAGCCGCTGCTTCAAACCCACTACTGCTGCTGCCTCGGCCCCGCTTCGACGAGGCCCGCAATCAACGGAAGGCGAGAGGTGCGCATGTGAAACGCCCTCCGCTCTCTCACTCTCTCGCTTGCGGCTTGTCTAAGCCTAAGCCTAAGGGCGGGCAGCGCGACGTCGTCGTCGAAGGAGCTTCTACTAGTGAAGGCACTGATTGCCAGCATGAGGGCACTCGGCGACGAGGCGCGCAGCTGCAGCGGGTTGCCGCCGTCAACACACCGAGACCTCCGTCTCCTCTCCGCTTTCTCGACGTGGTTCAATCTAAGCGCATTTTCTCGAAGAGGGCAAGGGAAGCGCGCGGGGGCAAGGGGCAACTTGTGAATAGAGAGCCGAGAAAAGCGAATGAAAGGACGTTCAAGAAACGAAAGGCCGCAAAACGTGAAGTGAGCGCCAGGACTTACTCGTTGGCACTGCTCAAACTGCTCGTCGAGGCGCTCGTCGAAGTTATCAAGTCCAGCGATTCGGCCCCGCTCACACTCATGCCGAGGCCGCTGTCCTGGCGCTCGCAGAACGAAGACGGAACGGCGAGTCGACACCCGCATATCTCTCCTGTCTCGGAGGCGCCCACACTCGCGGCGTCGTTGTCGCTTCTTTCGTGTGATGCCTCGGAAATCCTCAGCTCGACATCGGCCTTGGAGGCGCGATCCTCTTCTTGAGAGAGATCCTCCGAAGTTTTCTTCTTACGATGTCGACGAGAGGAGGGCTTGAGCTTGTGGAGGAGACCATTAAAACACCGACACTTCATCGCTTTCGCCTCTTTTCCGCTTTCCTTCCGGTATGCTGGCGGTGTGTAGCCTCAAAGGCGAGGTGGACGTAGTGCTGACTTGGCGGCGGGGGCGAAGTCGTTGGTCGTCAAATTAGAACGACGGACGAGTGGTAAAGAAGGCGAAGAAGATGGAGGAGGCGCTGACTCCAAAGAACGCGACGTTCGTCGGGACCAAAAAGTCGCCTCTCTCGCCTCTCCCGGCAGCCTTGTCAGCGTCCAGCGAATGGCCGATTAGACGGCGACTGACGAAGAAGGAAGGGAACGGGTCGAAGACCAGGAACACAATCGAGCGAAAGACCAAAAAGTTGCTCGCCACGTGAAGAGTGAAGAAGTGAAGAACAATGGAGTCGTCAAAGAGCGAGAGGCAGGACTCTTCGCCCGCCGGCTACGATAGGTTTTGGGTCGACGACTCTCCCGTGCGGGGCGTCGTCGTCAGTTTCGCCGCCCCAGCCGAGTGCGCCCTTGAATGCCAACACACCGCCCCCTTCCTTGTGGAGACAACGAAGCTCTATGACCAGGGAGGAGGCTCACCTCTGCTCTCCTCAGGGTCTTCGTTGAAAAGGCAAGCAGTGAAAAAGGAAGGATGAATGCCTTATTAGCAGCTTTGAGGAGCTAGCCGTTTTCTCTCTTCTTGATCCCTTTTCGCGTTCATTCAAGGACGGAATCCCGTAATCCGATGTAGGGGAGGAGGAGTGATGCGAGACGCAAGCCTTGCAGATTGAAGATTGAGTCTTGCAGAGGGAGAGGGAGAGCCGATCTTTCATCTCAGTGGTAGGCCTAACCTATGCCACGCGCTTTTTCCTTTGAAATATTCCAAGTATTCCCGTCCTTCATCCCAGTAACTCGCCGCTAATGATTGCTATTCGTCTCACGAACTTACCGATCGGCCTCGAACTCCTCGCCGAGACGATATTCGCGAATTCCCGTGGGACGACTGATGAGAACCTGCAAAAAAGAATGTTTTGAAGTCGTTGAGAAGACGAACTATTGACCCCACGGATCATTTTGTTCTCTACTCAAAGGTGAGACAAAGAGTATTTTGACGAAAGTGCAACGCCAGAAAGACGCACGGCACGCAAAACCCATTACGCGGCGTCGCCGTCGGCAAAAACAAGAAAAATATCGGCCGCAACGACGACAGAGAGAGGAAGTCGAGAACCTCATCGTTGACGCTAAAGGGCGCATGAGCGTAGGAGAGAGAAGCAAAGCCGGAAATTATGATGGGCCTTCCTGCACCGAGAGTTGACAGCCAGCATCGAAAGGAGAGAAAAATCCCGGTTTCAATGAGATGTGCAAAAATGATGAAGGTGAAAGGCCAGGAAATGAGAATTAGAAGTAAAAGCAATCGAGTGTCTAGTCGACGCTCTCAGCTGCTTCCCCCATTTCACGTCACAATGGACAACATGATAAAAAGGGCGGGATGCGCCCATGCGTGAGTGGACAAAAGATTCGAAGTGACTGGACAGCCTCACCTGACCACGCACGACCAAGTAGAAGAAGAAGGGCGTCGCTTGGACGTCGTCGCCCGCCTCAAGTTCTTCTTCTTGAACTACATCAGCCAGGCGAGTAAGCACCGCCATCGGCGCCGAGATAAAACGTTCGGCGCTGAAATTTTGGCTTCTTGATTTGTTCCACTTTTTCTTTTTTATTTACTTTTTCCTCCAACAGTTCCCTGTTGATTCTGTGTTGCATCTGGTTTCGCCCACCCTGAGCGAATAGCAAAAAAAAAATCTTCAATTCATGCTCTTGTATGCGTACCGCTTGAGGAGGGCGAGGTTGTGGGCGCGGCGCTCCTGCGACGTCTCCACCATGATCGACTGGAACACGGCTCTCTCGATCGCCCATAGGTGACAATCGGTGATGGCTGAAATAGAGTCGATTGAGCTTATCTTGCAACAAAGATCTTCCTCGCATTCGAAAGTTCTTCACATTTTTCAGTTTCAATTCTTCGCCTGCCTCATGTTTGAGGTTCAACTTAATCGAACTGAGCCGAATGGCGTGATGCAGTTTGCCCTTCGGACTCTAACAAAGACTCCTCTTCCTCCTCCTCCCCCACAACAGCGCTGTCTGTCTGTGCCCTGTGCTCCGCATCCCATCAGGGTCGAGAACCACTTAGACCCTGACTGTGCATAAGCCGCGTGGTATGTGCGGCGCGTTCTTGCGTCAGTAGTCGTCGGGCTTTTTCGACCTCTCTTGGTCGACCTCGTGTAGCGGCAGGAAACTTGCACTCTCTTCTTTCTCTCAAGAACAAGAACGATCCATTTGGATGCAGGAGAGAAATTCTGTGGGAAGACATGAAAAATGCATATTAATGTGGGCAAAATACGTCTCTTGCATACAAATGATAGATCGAAACATCATCCTCAAAGAGATTCTTGTGGAAGTCAACTCGTATATAGGAACTGAACCTTTTCCCTTGCGATTACCAGAAGCCTTCTTCGCAACAAGCCCTTTCGAGTACCACCCTTCCTTGTTAACGAAAAGAATGAGCGAGATTTGCAAAGTGTTTACGCAAGAGCTTCCCCAGCCGCATGGGGTGAGAAGGACGAGAAAAGGAGGGAGAATGGGTGTACCCATTGTCGGCATGCGGGCTCACCCTAGTTAATCTCAACCTTTCAACGCCATATAGTTTGCCTCTTCCGGCTCTTTAGATGCAATTTCTCCACATTTTTCGATGTAAAAGCCTCTCGGAAAAAAAAATAGAAAGTGATGAAAATCACATCGGACAAGGTCGTCGCTAGCGTCCTGCCCTTCCTATTGTTCACAGATCTAGAACACGCAACTTTGGAGTCGCAGATGCACTTTGATGACAAAAAGGAGCGTCTTTTTGTCGATGGAAGTGTGCAGTTCTGCTTTTTTCTGCTTCTTGATGATTCAAAAAAGCGCCTTCGCAAGAAGTCCACCTCATCGATGATGTTTTTCTCGTCTCATCGAACAACATCAAAAGAAAGGTTTCGTAGTGAGAGGCCGAAAATCGTGTGAGACAACACGAGTTCATCACTTTTCCCTCTTTTCTTCTCCTCTCTCATCGAGGAAGTGGCACGGATTGTCGGCCGCGACGCGTGTTTGACTCGGATTATGTCAAGGACAGCGAACCCGAAATCAGAGACCGTCTCGAGAGAAGCACTAACTTTAAGAACCGGAACTCTTTTTAGGCCTTCATCATTTGTTTCACTTAGAATCTTGGCAACATTTCATTGGCCTAACGTTCACCTCGAACTGTGGCCGTTCGTTCGCAGTGATAGAGAATGGCGAGCTCGCCAAAGAGAGCGCCTTCCTTCATGGTTCGGACGAATCGTCGGTCCTTCACGACTTGAACGCTGCCTTCTAGAATTTGTCAAATATCTGTCTAACCCAATATGACCAAAGTCTACCTTCAATGACGTAGAGCTGCGACCCGAAGTCGCCCTGTCGAATGAGCGTCGCTCCTTGCGGGACTTCGATCGGGTACATGGCGTCGGCGATGCGCTCAATCTGCACTTTGTCGAGGTGGCCGAGGAAGTCATTGTCACGCAGGGCTGCTTCGATTCGAGCAAATGCCCTGAAACATCAGATTTACCGGGGAAGTAACGTTTCACAGTTCTGAAAGACTTCTTTTCATCGACTGAGCACTCACTTAGATCTCACACGACGCATCAATGGATGACCAAGCCGTCTTTTAATAACCATTTTTCAGAGAATAAGAAAGTTTTAAGTAGGCAGTTGAAATGGTCTGAAGACGAGAGCGCTAAGAAAAACCAGCAACCAGTTAGTGGAAGCAATGCGGAGGCTGGACTAGCAGCGTGGTTTTATGTGCGCGATAGGTGTTCGAGGCGCCCGTCACTCCTCCCACCACGATTTTTTGTTCTTCACCTCCTCCTCCGTCGTCTCCCCTCCCTTAACGCGTGCGCCCTCTCACCCCAGCGGGGCCGCCGCACCGCGCAACGCCTAATCCCATCGTGGCCGTCCGGTTGCTTCTCCTTCTCTTCTTCCTCGTTGCCGCGGCCGGCCGGCAGTCCCGACGGCTCGCACTTTTAGTCCGTGTTTGAACGGCCCGCTGCTGGCCGCGGCGCGTCATCAAGGTGGTCGAGGAAGAGAAATGGGAAGAGGAGGGCCTTCCAGACAGTCGGGAGACGCGTGGAGACACACGCCCCGACGGGCAACGCACGTCTTCTGTGAGCCGATTTGCGGCATTCTTTGACTTTTTCCTTCTTTCGACAGAAAAAAAGGTTACTAAGAATAGATAATTGGTCTTCGAAGAGCGGAAGAGAGCGGAAGGATCTTCTTCTACTAAATCTGATACGCACGTGCTAGCGTTCCACTGCTCTGAGTATTGACTTACATGTGCCCTGCATGGCTCTTTCAGCTCAGATTTCCGAGTATTCGTGTTCTTTGCAAAACGCAGAAGAGGCGCAACCAGTGCTCCCTTGAGAAGAGAGCAAAGTTGGGCGCACTCTCAAAGCACGCCGCGCTGAGGCTTTTGAGAGGAAAAATATGGACCTCTAAATGGTGGCGAGCGCATGACTATAGTGATCGCCTAAAGGGAGCACTTTCGTCCGCAAAGCGAAACATTTTTTGAATCCCGACGCCTCTTGGAAGATGAACGACGTTGCCCCCCTCTTTTCGAAGAAGTCAAAAGAGCGCAAGTGTGTTTCCTTGAAGAAGGAATTTTCGACTTGAACGCCTCCATGAAGTTTTGTCTTTAGCCAGTGGAGCAGAAAGTTTGGTCGTCTTCTTTTTTTCTAGTGAAGAAGACGACGACGTCGACGTCGCGCATCGAGAAACACTAGAACGGGCGGAAAACGCAATTTGCGGATGAGCGAAAGCACTCTTGTCGCGTGTCTCGCGCGTCTCCCGCGGGCGTGCTTTGCTTTGAAGGCGCCGTTTGAGACATCGTCTGAGTTTTGTGAGCATCTTCGTCGAGGACTACACACCACAATTCTTTCAACGCCTTGAAGTTTTGGCAGGCATTTGAGTTTGAACCAACCTTACTCGGGGACTGAACACCAACCAAACATGCCCTTCAAACGAAACGTACGCTGGGCTCTTGCCGTATGAAGCTCGAGGCTCATTGCTCGCACTTTCTGATGAAATCGCCGTCTTTCGACTTTGAAAGAGTGACCGATATCGTTCGAGTTCCGCCTGAACACATTGCTGCTTTTCAGTGCAAACTATTGGAGACCAACCTGAAGTTGTTCGATGAGCTCATCTCTGGCCGATAACTCCTCGAGTAGTTCTTCCCTCGAGAACTCTTCCATCTAGAGTTCGCTCGCGTTCAATTCGATCAAAGGTTAAGCGAATTCCAAGGAAACGGAAGAAATTGGAATAACTCTGCGCACATCGAGCACCCTCCTTCTTCTTCTTCTTGGAGGCGCCCAAAATGAAGAATGAAGACGAGCAGCAAAGAAAGAGAAAAGACGGGCGTGCGTTTGCATGCGAAGAAAAGAGAAGGGGGCTGGGAAGGAGAGAGCCCGGGATTTATACCAGCCGCTGTCGATTGCCTCGAAGACGCCCGAAATTGAGATTTCACGCGTCAAGAAGGAAGGTCACGCCAAAGGCCGCACCGCATTATGGATTCACAACGAGTTCAACAAGAGCAAAGTCATAGGCGCGTAAATTTTTCTTTGAAACATTCGTTGAAGGAGACTTTGTCTTCCAAATCCTTTCAAGACTTAGAGCCCAGAAGCTATTGAGATTTCAGGATTATCCGCTGGCGGAGACGGAAATCCCCACAACATGCCAAAAACCCAAAAACAAAAACGGATCCACAAATGCATGCAGGAAGAAAAACTCACCACTCCGTCTTCCATTTTCTTTTCAAGACGGTCGGAAGCAAAACCACAGTGGTGCACGAGCCGAAAACGACGAAAGGCTATTTACTCGAAGCTCAGCGCGGGCACGGCACGCCGACGTCGACGTACACAGCGCCCTGAAGGCGAGAGAAGTGGCGGGTACTCGGAAGGCCTCTGGAAGATCGGGACGCGCGGTCGACCGAGCAGAAGAAAGCGGAATTTTTATTCATGAGCCGTCACCGCTGTGTGTGGCGCTTCATATCGCGCTCTCTGTTCTTGTCTCACGAAGCGCATTGATCAGTGACAACACTCGCGCAGGAGAGGCTCAAAACAAGCGCACACTCTTTCACAAGCTAGAGGGATTTCTCGAAACTACTTATTCGCCTTCAAATTTACGCAAAATTGAGGATCCTGGAGTAATTCGCCCCGGGCAAGCAACATTCACGCGTATGCGGAAAAAAATGCTACTAGCGATGTGGGCTGGACGCTCGCGAGGGCGATATGCACTAGCCAATAAAGGGCCGACGAGCACGCCAAGTTCGATGTGCGTATGGCAGCAGCAGCGTCCCCCACTTCGTGGTAAGGGCAAAGAAGGACGGAGAAGGATCCACTCGACTGCTTCTTCCTCTTCCACAATCATTTGGGCGTCTTGGGCAAGAATAAAGTTTGGTCTTCCCTCTCTGGTGCCGTCGTATGCAGTGCATTTGCTGCTGCATTGGCGTTTGCAATAAATGCTAATTCTAAAAGGCCCCCTGTGTCTCCGGGTTGCATAGGCTCGCGCAGAATGCGGAAAGACGTTTCTCGCCAAGACATAAAGGGAAAAGGATAATAGGCGTCGTGGGAACCCGAAACCTTCCGCCTGCGTCATGCCGCGCGAGGATCTTCAATCAGCGAGAATATGGCACTTTTTGTGCTAAACGGCATTTTTCGCTGGATTTCGCGGAATTTCGCATTCTGATCGTAGATTCTTGAGACGAAACTTCGAAAAAGAAGAGAGAAAAAAACCAGTCTCGAGTTGGCGTGGTATCCCCGAGTGACACACTCGAGCCAGGAAGGCGGAAGAAACCCAGCCCAGAGGCGCGCCCTTTTGTCCTTGAGGCCGCCATCTCCTTCCTGTTTTGACTTTTGAAAAAGGGCCAGCTAACAACACTTAAAGGGTCGTCTGATTTTCGATGTCGAATTGGCTTTCAATTAAGAGGCCTCTAATATTGGCAAGCCTCTTTTTGCAATAAGCGCAACGTTTGAGATAATTGAGGGGATGCCTAGAAAGAAGTCTCACTATTGAAGAAGCAGAAGGAAGGCGTGAGGAGGCAGAGAGACGTCCATTGGGGGAAGGAGTAAATGAACCCGACGGCCATGCAATTATTTTATACGTCAGGCCGGATCTCCATCTCTTCCTTGAAGTGAAGACGATGGATGCCAAATGGAAGAGGGGGAGGCTCGAAGCAAAGGGTCACTCGAACAACTGTGTGAGGCGAGATTGGCAGCATCCTATTCAACGCAGTAGCGGAAACTAAAAGTGATGGGTTGAGGCGCGTCAAAACGCATCGGCCCGGAAAGGGTGAAGAGAGAGGAGAAGAAGAAGCGTCGCGTGCGGGACGAATGCAAAAAGTGGGCGAGGCTCAAGATCGAAAAGTGCGCCTGCCGACGCATTTGCTTTTTTGCTTTGTGTTGGAGGATATCCCGCGAGAGTTCATCTCTCTTGAGACTTCAAAGAGCGCCTTCGCAGATTTGCATTCGGTGAACTTGAGGAGTGCGAGGAGCAGCGAAGATAAAAACAACTAATCCAAAGCGTCAAAAGCAACGAGCTCTCATCACTGAGCAGCAACCGATAAGTTCACATAGAAAGAACTCTAAAAGAGTGCGAACTGACGTTTTAATAGTTGCGAAAGGGGCAGCTGGTCTGTGACTGACTGCTAGAAGTTGAAACCAGCAACGTAGTCTCGAAATGCCGCGCAGGTGCGTCTTGGAATAGAATTCGCACGATTTCCAGAGAAAGTCGCACATCGCGTCATATTGAAGGCAAGCGCAGTTTATCACGCAACTCTTTGGCCAATCTCTTGGAACGCTCCTCTGGGGGACAAAGAATCTCTTGAGGGAGGAGGCGTCATGTGGAATCTCTGGAACGCCTCAGAATCTCGAGGAGACCACGCCTAAAAGAGAAGAAGACCAAAGAGTGCCAGCACTTCAATCTTGGTAGTCCATCTTCAAGCATTAGCATAACAATCCATTCTTCCTCTTCCAAAACGAGCAAACACTGCGAAGCGAAACAAGAAACATTGGCCCGAACCAAAGTTTACACCAAGTTTCAATATGAACAGACTGTTTGTCGCCAAAATGTCTCCCTTGTGGTGTTCAATCTGGGTTGAACATCTCTCGTCCTAGAAATGAGTCCTCAACTCAAGAAGGCGAAAATCGAAGCAAAACATGGGTCTCTCGGGAGGTAAAGAGGGGATGGCTCGCAACAGAGAGAAGGATCGTTAAGACACGATTCACACGACTGCACCGTGAACATCGCATCAAGGAAGCCACGCGGATTCCCGTAACAGGCCAAGAAGTGGATTAATTTCGGCTCGTCGCCTTGACGGACTTGGCACATGCAAGAAAAAGGACGCAGAAGACAGCCCTAGCAGCCTTCTCGCCTTCTCAGTGATGGATGCCCGAAAGCCGATTATGCCTCAAGTCGGGCGTCTTCCCAGCTTCCAGACGGCTGGGGCGGTGGAACAAAAGCGGGGCGGAAAATGTCACTCCTGAAATCGCACGTCGAGTTTCACACTCGGCGTTGACTCCGGAAGAAGAAGGATTTCGACCTCGACTCGACAACAAAGTTGCCATCGACGTTTCCGCTCTGTCGCCTCTCTTCAAGTTATTCTCTCTCGCTCTGTTCCCGAATAAAAAGTCACACAGTGCGGAGTAAGAAGATTTCAGGCACAGGAACTTGAGCTCTTTGCCTCCTGTGGCACTAATAAACAGTCGGCGGCGAACTCTTTGCACCAAGATATTTCAATTGCCTAACTTATTGTTAGTCGAAGCTGTCAAGAGTTCAAGTTTCCTATTCCCAGAGTTCAAGCCTATAAGCCACCAGCCGTGCCCCCGCCTCCGGCGGGGTCCCGGCTGGCTGGGGGGCTTCGCCCCCCAGCCCCCCTCTCCTAGAAC
>JAQIXL010001186.1:0-20028 GCA_034700245.1 Poikilolaimus oxycercus
CTCGATAATTTGCCTTTGATTCCATGGGCATTCGAGGTCTGCGAACTGATAGGTGTCGTTTTGTCGACAATCTGGTTTACGATTCTAATATTTCACAAATACAGGCAGGCTCGAAGTCATAGATACATGTTTATAGGGTCATCATTATGCGACGAATGTTCTCAATGGTAGGAACCGTGTTTCTTCTGCGTTGTATCACAATGCTCATCACTTCGCTCTCCGTTCCAGGAATTCACTTGGAATGTCGAGCCAAGGTAGTCCTTTTTCTTTTCATATTCACGAATATTTTCAGAGCTATGGTTCTCTCCCCGAAAAGTTGTGGCAAGCCTATCACATCTGGTCGCGTCTCGGAATGTCTATTCAAGGTGTGCGCTCGTGCGGCGACTACATGTTCTCCGGTCACACCACAGCCATCACACTCATCAACCACTTCATTACGGAATGTGAGAGTGCTTATTCATGCGTGTAAAGAGCGGGTTACATGTGCAGACACACCTGATTCGTGGACGATGCTGCATACAACGACGTGGGTTCTCAATCTCTTCGGCATCTTCTTCATTCTCGCCGGGCACGAACACTACTCTATCGATGTCTTCATTGCCTTTTACATATCATCGAGGATGTTCCTCTATTATCACGCCTACGCATATCATCAGGTTCTTTGTGTTGGTGACGTCGATTTGAATCAGGTGTCGTCGATGAACGACGGCCGAATGCGTCTGTGGTTCCCACTTGGATGGCTATTCGAGGCGGGAAGCATCGGGCGTGTAGAAAATGTCTTCGAATTGCCTTTGCCTGTGGGATGGTTCTCGTCGTCGGCCGACGATGACGAATCCGAACCGCAGCCCGCCGATGCATCTCACTCAAACTCGGAGGAAAAACCGTTAACTTCTTCGAAGAAAAAGAAGAATAAGCAGAAGAGCTCTTAGAATCTTCAACCACGAATTATCACAAGATTGGTATTTTGCGCCTTCATGATTAGGCCTTCCAACCGAATACGATTCGCTTTTTCTAGTGATCTCGACGAATCGCTAGACCATTTCCGAAAATGCTCATTTTTGCCATTATCGTACGGGTCCTTGTGGGACCCGCTCAGTCCATTGCCTATCCATTTTTCTTTCAAATGTTGAGATTCTATTCGTCTCAGTTATTTTGTGACAGGCTGCAATAAAAGCTCTTCTGCAATAAAAGCAATTTGTGTTTTCCAATTTCAAGAGGCTATTCCTTCACAAACTCGAGATTGAAAACAGCTGCTCAGTACACGGTAATGCAGTTTCGATAGTCCTCTTGAACAAGATTGTGCCTTGTAGTCCATTGAGAGCAACATCTTTCACAACGTGCAGGAACGTTATCACTTGTGGAGGTGGGTCAGGAGGTGTTTACGTGTGTTCAGCACAAACGCTCGCCCTCGCTATCACTCGCTCCTGTTTCGGTTGACTGAGCGAGTGGATCATCATGCGTCATTTTCTTCTAGTTATTCTTATTGCAACGTTTTCTGCTTATGTTATTGAAGCTCAGGTAGGACTTCCTTTTTTCAACGTTCTCTTGACAGAATGTAGGAAGATTCCCGAGGGCAGCGCCGGCGGAAGACACCAAGGACACTAAAGATCGATTCAAGTTCGACGAGCTCAATGAGAACTTCACAAAGTTCGTTGAAGACGTGTTGAAGAAGAAAATCGCCCAAGCGGAAGAGGAGTATGCGGAATGGAGGCGAATCCTCGACGAGAAGGCCGAGAACTACACTTCGCTAATTGAAGACCTCAAGAATCAGCTCGACGAGAAACTTCAAGAACAAAAGGAAGCGCTGGGTGAAAAGAAGGACCAGTGGGCAAAGGACATCGACGACTGGAAGGCCAAGATTGAACAATACAAAGCGGACAAGGAAAAGAAGAAGCAGGAGCGAGACGAGAATCGAAAGAAGTGGTTCGATGAGTGGAAGGAAACCTTGAAAGACAAACTCGACAAGAATGGAGCAGATGTTGTGAGTTCTTACTTGTTCAATTATTTCACGTTTTTAAAGATTGATGAATGGCTCAAGAAGAGAATCGAGGAAGAGCATAGTGAACTTGAGAAAAAGAAGCACACCGGCGGCACTGAAGCGCCGGCCGCTTCGGGTTCTGGCGCGTTAGCTGCAGCATCGACGATCCTTCCCGGTGGTCGAGCTTCTCTCATTGACGAGTTAACTGGAAGGTCGCCTTGGCAGACGATGGCTTGGGTGCTGCTAATCCTGTGCATCATCCTTGCCGCCGGCCTCATTGTTATCATCATCCTTCAAGTATGCACGTTGTTTTTTCAAACTGGGGGTGGACACGAGGGAGATCACCCGTAGCCTCAAGATTTGTTCCGGGGCTACACAAGAAAACAAGAGACAAGCTTGCTAAGAGGAGGTGAACTGAGCCCTCATTATGCCGGGCTTCAATCACTATTCATTGGGGACTTTATTAGAACTTGCACTGATGGCTCCGATGCGCATAAGGGCAGTGATTCGAGAATTTTGTGCCCAATAGCTAGACGAATGCTCCAACCATTTACTCAAAGAACAAAGTGAAGAACCTCCGATAAAGACATAAATATGTGGCCTTCCATTGAATGCTGACAGAGTTGAATCTGCAGGTGGTGAATCGCAAAAAGAACTACCAACGCCTCGACGGACGTGACAACCCGAGACCAACCGAGGCGGAGCCCATCTTCACACCAGCCTCGTCAGCTCCTCGATACACGGAGAAGCCGCAAACGTCCGATGTCGCGCAGCAGTTCTAGAAATCTCGTAATTCCGTTTCCTGTTTGGCACAATTCGTTCACATCTAATAAAACATGAAAAAAACTGGGAGCGTGATGGAATGTGAAAGAGGCCCTGTGGGTGACTTGACGTCCTCCGATGGCAGATGGCTCAGTTGCCATGACGGCCAATTTCCGCTAATCTGCCCGATCCAGTGAGAGTGAGGGGGGAGACGTGAGCGAGAGCCCATGTCGTCCACAACTTCACGTCTCATTGTCCGTCAACTTCAGCCCACTCGAAGAAGCGACGGTTTCGGCCACAACAAACGTGCTTATCGAACCTGCTTCGGCTGCATTCACGTCAAGGTGAGAGTGCATCTTTTCGTCTAGTCAGTCTTTGATTGAATTCTCACTCGACAAGCATGTTTTCCCATTCTGATTCCAAGTTATGATTATGGCGAGGGCGCACCATTCGGTGTACAGACGTGCAATTTACCGGCCCGCGGCGCCTAGTGGCCCGCTGCTTTGATTCACAGACAACAATCTCACGTGCAGACGCGGATGTATGCACGCCTTTAGGGCGTTATGTGCGTAAACATGTACTGTTTTGTCTCGATGTTCTCATCAACCAAAGACCTTCCAAAGATCCACAAACCTTGCAGCATGCCACGTCAGCGATCGGCGTCTTCTCGCTGCTCGGTGTCTGCTTCAGCCTTTCGTATCGTGTCAAGAGCTCCCAAGAAGCTGGCGCACCAGCTAACCTCAAAGTCGCTGCTCTCCCGCTTATTGCGGCTATCGTAGCCACCCTGTATCTCTTCGTGGGAATCCTGCGTCAGAAGGCCAAGCTCCTCATGCCGTTTGTGGTCATCGAGGTGACTGAGACTCGACGTAATTCTGGAACCAGACGTGCACCCTTTAGGTATGCAGTGTCTTCGGCCTTGCCATCATGCTCGTCGTCATGCTCATCTGCGTCGCGTGCGACACCCGCTATGTCATCGAGGGCTTCATCGGACAAGTGGACGACGAACGACAATACAGTAAGCCTTGCTAGCGCGAGCTTTTCTCGTCTCCCACCTTTCCTTTCTTGTCGTCGCCGTAAGCCATTTCTTACCGCCATCTCATTTTCCCGCAGTCGTAGTCGTCGCCGATTTTATTGCACCTGATCATGAAAACGAAGTTTCCCTCTTATGTCGTGTCGTCGGGGCTTCTCACCGGCTGACGTCGGCGGCGGCGGTGAAAGTGTCGCCGAGCGGCGCGCGTGCGATTTGTGGCCAGGATTGTTGTCGTCGACTCTCTGTTGATGACGTTCGCTGGCTCCGGCAGGCCGCGACGGCGACGTTTCCCTTCGACGAGCGCCGAGTGCTGCTCCTTTGCATGGGCAAATATGGCACCAACAGCGCATCCCCCGTCTCATCTTTCCCTTAGCCCTCATTCGTTGATTTCCTAAATTCGGAAGATGAAGGTCCATTCTGGTGCTTCCCTTAAAAAATTGCACGGCCGAGATGCTAGCGGGTCTTCTTCTTCTCCCTGCTTCTCTTTAGAATGTACACTTAGTCAGAGCTCACGCGAGGAAGCTACATGTATGCGATTTGGCCATTTAGCGACGGTTGGACGGGCGGGTGGGACGAAGGCTACATGAAGTGGGTTTGGTGTATGTGCGGGCTTCACGGAAAAACGAAAGCCGCAAGGAAGAGCAAAAGAAATGACTGATTTGCAGCTTTCCATGTATGGCTTCTCGTCATCGCGCTGACAATCCAGCTTGTCATCCAAGTCTGGACGACGAGGACCGTCTGCGTCTGCTATCGATACTTCAATGAATTGCATGCACATCGAATCCGAATGAGCCATTACGTCTGAGACCCTTCTTCCTTTGATCCTCCCGGATGCTATCAATTACCGGTTTTGCTTCCACAATCACATTAATTCAGGAGAGAGAAAGATAAACCTATCGTTTCACTTGGGATTTCTCGTACCCGCCATTCAAACAGGCTTCAATGGATGGCTGTGTTGGAAATGTGATGTTTCGTCCCGCGCCGCCTCGAAGACCACACGAGCAGCAATCATTTCCGACGAGAAGAACCCCTTAATTACCCATGCGAGGCAGGAGGGGAGAGAGGTGCCCACCAAGAAGCGCTCCTATTGAAAGAGTCTCGCGCCTCGAGAAGAAGAAGCTCTTCGTATTCTCCGAAGGGAATCATGAAAAGGTTTCGCCCTTCCGTTTGAAAGCGTCTCGTGTGGTCCGTCTTCTGCTCACCATCTCCTTCTGTGCCCCAGTCTGACAGTTCTCGTTTATTTCACATGAGATTTTTAGTACATCACGTAAAAACAGAGAGAGTACGAACATAATAAAAGCTCGTATGAAGACAACACAAAAAAAAATGCAATGCACGGGAGAACGAAAAATTGCGAATTATTGAAAGAGGCGATGTAAAAATCTCTTGGCTGTTCACGCGGGAAGGAGAAGACTCGTAAAGAGCAAGACGACATAGAGATCTGTCCCGGAGATCCGTGAATGCGAACGAATGTTACGAATAGAAAAAGAAGAAAACATCAATTCCTCACACCTATATGACTTTCGCTTAAAAGAGATTCGGGTGCAGCAATTGCTTACATAGAAACTTTGGCTGGCGTCAGAGGAAGTAAAGAATAATGACAGCTTTATGGGCAACAACATCAAGACCGTTCGTGAAGGAAAGAAAAAGCAATTACGTCTCTGACTGTGTGTGGTTTAGGCGAAATGGCATTATGGCGAGCACGTGGGCTGGGGGTCCGCTGATACTTTGGATTCTAGTGAACAATCTCTGAAGTTTTAGTCTCGTGCGCAAATTCTAGGTGGCCCCCTTACCACACATGGCGGGCAATGTGCGCCAACACCGCTCACATGGGAGACGATTGAGTTAGTCGACGATCACGTGGGCTGAATTTAACCCTCCGCGAGACACCAAGAGGCAGCTAAGCTCTAAAAGGTCGACACACCCAGCGTTTGTATCGTACACTAAAGAAAGTGAGAATGTCGTGCGGTTTCGAGCATGTGCGCCAACAAGCGCTCCCATGGCACGTCACACACACAGGTGGCTGGCTCCCTTGCGCCTTGAGAAGCGGCGCGCGACCGTAGCCTCGCCTTATTGCCGTTGCTACGAGCGGCCGCCGCTCACGACCCTTCACTCAATGAAACCGTTAAAATCACTCTACGGCACATAGACGACGAGCAAAATCGCCTTTCGTCTCCCGTTTCTAGAGTCAGAAAGAAAGAAAGAAGGAAAGCTTAGATAAGACAGTATAAAGGTTGGGCGAGTATCATCCTATGACGTATGACGAGTTCGATTAGATGACAAGAATCCATGAGACCGACATGAAGGAAGGGAAGAAAGAAGGGAAATTTTGGTATAAACGAAGGAAATCGCGTAGGAGGGATAAGCCAAGGTTAAGAGATAAGTGTCCACAATATTCAAAGAGTGCAAAACGCACGGATTTTCAAACTTCCTCGAGCGTCCCATGATTACCGAGGATCTTCTTATAGAGTGGGCAGGCGATGAAGCGCGGGTATGAATCCCGCTGCATTAAGGTGAAGATTTGACTCTGCGCCTCATCAAAGGTGTTGGCTGACGGTCGTACCATGTTGTTATTGATAATCTATACGAATAAGAAGTTCCGGGTCTGCGAGGGGGCGCGTTTACCTCTCTGACTCGTGAATCGAGACTGACTTCCTTCGGCGATAGAATCGAGATGAAATCCTCATAGATTATCCGGGCCTTCTCCTCAATTTTCTCCGCATTCTTCTCACGTTTTAGTTCCTCGCACGCTTGCCAGAACAGAATGTTCTCGTCGGAATACTCGCTTTTGAGGAACTCAGCGAAGTATTTCTGACCAGCTGAAAAGTTGAAACATTCACTTCCTCAATGAGTTCACAAACCTCGATGCTTCATCAGGTTCTCAAAGGATTGTGACCAGGAGTAGACAACGTCGTATGGCGGCCTGAAACCGTTTTGTTCGGTGTGCTGGTACTCAAGTCTGGGACTAAGGGAGACGCCAGCTGATCATTTCTTCAGCCGAAAAGGGTATTACGCAAGCGACGGCGAATGTGGCCATACGGCGCGCTGTTTGTGGAAATGCCTTAGATAGAATTTTGAAGTCGTGTGAGAGAGGGAGCGCGAAGGGGCAAAGCGAAAACGAATCTCCACCTGTCAAGCTGGTCGGACGCGGCCGTGGCCGCTGACGTCGCCTTCTTGTCGGGAGCGTTACCGGAAGAGCTGAAAATGGGCATCCAACAATATATGCTCTCAATGCATTTCGTGGTGGTGTCCCCTACTCGCACTTAATCAAGCGCCTCGACTCTCTCGTGGCGGAGAGGCGAGCAACGATCATCTGTGGGGAAAAAGCGCGCGCGAAAAGCTGACAAGCTGACGCCCGAGATATCTCACCTCCTCCTCCCCTTTGAAATGGTCGCACGCGGAGCTTTCTTTCGCAGAGCCGTCGTATACTTTGGTTCTTGGACTCACCTTGATCCCCGATCTCCCTCACTTTCCGGCTTTCGAGCAAATACTCTTCAGGACACCAAGAGGGGTGGCAGGAAGATATTCTCCATACAATTTCGTAACGAGTTTCAGGTGGAGTTGGCGGATCTCTTGGGAGAGGAGAGAGCGCGAGCGTGAGAGATGTGAGACTCTTCGAAGCTTCGAAGCGTGCACATGTGAGTTAAAGCGGCGAAGGGAAGCGACACCGGGCGGCAGCAGCGGCCCCCGCCAGCGGGTCTCTTTCAGAAGCGCAATCTTCTCATGGAAGGGGACGCCTCACCTCCTCCTCCTCCTTCTCTTCCCCTTTGCCTTTACGTCTACTCTTTGCCGGCCAAGATTTGACCTTAAAATAGCGAGGATCCGAGGCCAAGCGCGTCGACACCAAGCGACTAATGCCAAAATGCAGAGGAAACGAATACGCACGAAGAGGAGGACCCTCGAGCGACGGGCGAGAGCGCCCGACACCCCCCGCTTCCAGTCCCTCATCGACAAAGAGGCACACAAGAAACCGACGCTCCACTCACCTCTGCGATTGTCCCATTGTGGAGCAGTCACAGGGAAATAGTTTCATGAGCATGCTCAGTGCCGAAAGTAGTCCCAGGATGGCAGATCTCGTCGGAATACGGCGGAAGCGCACAACGGCTACGGAGTCTGCTTGCGAGAGGGGCGAGGGGCGTGGGGGCAGTCCTCGAGAGAAAAGAGAGCGAGCGAGCTTCTGGGGGGCGCTAGCTGCCTCGCGTCGACGCTCCGCCCCTCTTTTGCCCATTCCCTCGACGAGGCCTCCGAGTCGAGAAGCGATCGATTCGCGCACGCGCAAGCTCCTCAATTAATCACATCTCATAATAAGACGCCTCTCGGGCGCGCTCTTCTCACTGGAAAAAGTAAGCACGTGGCGAAGTGCAAAAAAACCACTTGTACTTGGGCAAGAGGGTCGGCAATTTTGATAATTCTTTGTCGGTGGAGACCTTCCTGAAGCGGGAAGCTGCTTTCTTCTTTCAGTACACAGAGTAAGCGAGACGACGGGTTCAAGACTCATTTTCAGCAATGCGAGACAAATTTCTGACCACAATTGAGTTGGATCACAAAGCGTCAGTTTTCCCATAATTACGCCTAACTATCTAGTGCAGCTGAAACGTCACAAAACTTCGAAACGACTAAAGTCCCACTGATTAAGAGCCCATGACACATCCCGTAGAAGATCCTTAGGCGAAAAAGCGACGCGTTGATGCTTCCGTATCAAAATCCGGAAATTAGACCTACATAGTCTTGCGAGAGTTGCTCGACGGAGCGACTCGATGATCTCGTCTCGATGTTTTGGTTGAAGAGGAGGCACTGCTGCCCATAGCATGAACAACGCTGTAAAAAAGACAACTTCTTCTTCAAATTCAAAACGTCACAATGTGAACGCGAGATAACGACGTGCATATCTGTAATGACTTAACTCGCACTGTGCATGATTGGGAAGAACAAAGGTTGATTTGGTTAGCTCCAAGACTCCCGGTAGGACACTAAACTCAAAAGGCTGATTTGTACAGAGCCGCCCTATTTTGATATATTGTCCACGGCGAGTAGGCCATTTCGAGAGCAGATTTTCAAATGTGCCTCGTGCGTCTCGGAAATTCATCAGAGCTAGGTTGCCATTTAGTCGAAACCAGCCGGTGGTGGTGCACTCAATGAAAATGCACTATGGCGTCTGGCTCTTTGAACAAGACTCCGGGATTAGCCGGCACTTTGGCAGTAGCCAAAGCTCGTACATATCCCTTTGAAACATTGTGTTCTGAGCCATTGCAAGATCCGTGTGTCCGTCGCCTGTCCACCACGAAGCCCTCCTCTCATCACTAATTCAAGAGGCCAAGAAGGCTAAGGTTTCCGCTCTGGCGGCGAGTAAGCCTTTCTTCCCCCTGCGCGCTGGCCGCTGAAGACTCGACGCACATCCTCGGCCAGACAAGTAGACGGAAAGAAGTGGGAGGCGAGACAATCGCCTCTTCGCTAAGCGTCGACCATTTCCTTCACGCAACATTACTCCTGCGGTCCAGGCGGGAGGGAAACCGTCTGAGGAGGAGGGATGCGCACAGTGGTCGACGAGGAGGAGGACCGGTCTTCCCGTGGGTCATGCTGGTCCAAATTCCCTCGTCTTCTCTTTTCGCTCTCCCTTTCGGCGAGCGCGTCGCTTCCTCATCGCCGAGCCCACCAAACGTCGGCGCGCGGTGCGCGCCTCAAAGAGCTCGAATTACACTTCGTCCCTGCCCTGGCCCTCACCTCCTCATTTTTTTCCAAACCCGATACCTGGCCAGGTCATCGGCGAACGACGACGATGCAACAGAAGGTAAAAGACGAGAGGAATGCGCGAGACACAGAGGACACAATCTGGATGCTTGGATGATTTTTGGAATCATGGCATCTCGTCTCAGCATACCAAACCAATAGACTACGCGGATCCAAGGCATGGAAGTGGTCTTGGTGCTAGCTTGTGCCGGCCATGCACGACTCATCAAAGCAAATAAGAAGTGAGAAATACAGGGATTAGTGAGAGAGAAACCGGACGTGTTCTCGAAGTCGAAGCTTCCGGATGGTGGGAAGGAGGCATTACAGTACCTGCGAAGCTCACCGACCAGGGTCTCTTTCATTCGCGTGTGAAAATATGAATGCCCAAGTTAGGCGACACGACGCAACGTCACCAGACATGCCGCCGACCATTTTGTAGTTTTCATAATGCTCGCATCGGCATAAAGGCAAAGTGTATCGCCATCCTGAATTGAGAACCGCATGAAGGGGGACTAGCGAGTGATCAGAGTCTTGATTGCTCCTATTCGTTCCACACCCTCTTCGAGAAACAGCTCAAAGCTCTTTTCAATGAGAGGATTGAAAGCGATGCCGAAGAACGTGCGAAGAGCACTTCTCGTTAGAAATCCTCTTCTCGCTCGAAATGAGCACGTTCCGAAATGTGTGCGATGGTGTGGCGCTGTGGATTCTTCCCTTTGGCGCGCGCGCGCACACCACTCCACTAACATTTCGAGGTCAAAAAGCTTCGCAAAGAAAACGCCGCCCGAGGACATTTCGAATCGTCATCTTCATTCCAGCCGCGGCGGATCTCGAGGGCGCCTCGGTCTTTTTTCTTCCATCGTCGTTCAACGGCCGATCCCAAATCTCATTCACGCGTGAACATCTTGTGATATGGCCCTTGGTGTAGATTCAGCTGCTCTTCTGAGAAAGCCGTTTCCTAAGTGTGTACAGAGAAATATCTTGAGAGTACTATTGACTTGTTCTATAAGCATATTGTTGTCATGCAATCCGTCGGCTGTTTTTCGGATGAACGGTCACTGGGGCCATCCCACACACTGGCTCATCTGCTGCTCCGCCCACGCCTCAAACACGTCGCGGGCATTTCAATTTGAGGTGCAGGATCGCATTTAAAGGGGATCTCCCCCGAGTCTCGGTCCTCGCGCGTCTCTCTCGTCAACTATTGCCGGTATTTACCAGTTCGCTTTCAGAAAATTTCCCTTTCAACTCGCTGTAAGGATCTCATAGAAGCGCTTGGCTAATCCGTCCTTATTTGCCTTCGAGCACCGATCTTCGCTTTACCATTCCTGGAATGATTCCGGTCTACTTTAGTCAATAGAGCGACTCAAGTGGCGACGAAGGAGGAGGAAGAAGGGAGAATCACGCAGTCAAGCCTTCTCAGGAAGGCAGACAATTGCTTCGTTTTCTTCGTCTTCTCTCTCTTTCTCTCTACCTCAATCCCCTTCTCATGTTTTTCCACGACACAGCCCGTGATGGTCGCTGGACGTGCGCAGGCGCCGCCAAGTGCTGCTCGACGACCACTCGTTCTCTCGTTCTCTTGTGTCCATACACAAGTATTGCCTTCCTCATCTCGTTCTCTCCTCGAGATCCGAAGACTCTCATGGTCGTCCCTTCACATTTCGGAATTCCAGCGTTCGCGGCGTGTCGCCCTCAACCTGGAGTTCTTCCGCATTTTATTTCGAGCTCTCATTCAGACCACCGATGGGCGACAAGGAGTCGCTCTGTGACCTGGAGGTGCAGGCCATCGGCCTGCGACGCGTGGCTTTCATCGGAATCTCCGTCTCCACCGTCGCGACGCTCGTCTGCGTGCTCTGCGTGCCGATGCTCTACAATTATATGCAGCAAATGCAGTCAATCATGCAGACGGAAGTCGACTTCTGCAAGAGTCGCTCTGGTAACATCTGGAAAGAAGTGACGCGCACACAGGTGAGAGTTGCTTTGGCCTTTCATACGTGTGGTCGATATTCTTGTGCCGCGTGCGACCTCGAATAATATGTGTTTCAGGTTCTTGCCAACATTGGTGGCGTGCGCTTGAAACGTGAATCCGCTTATGGGGCGAGGTCACTTGTGCTCGAAGGGGTGACCACAGCACAAGGCGGCTGCTGTGGATGCGGCGTCTCGGGACCGGGAGCTCCTGGTCCGGCAGGACCAGATGGAGATGACGGACCCGATGGCCCTCCCGGTGCGCCAGGAAAGGATGGCCCCGACGCTCCCGAAGGAACTCCACCACCAAGCATTGTAGTCTTGTAAATTATTTCAATCGACGTTTTCAGGATTGGTGCTTCGAATGTCCCGATGCGCCACCAGGTCCGCCTGGTGCCCCAGGACCAAAGGGAGCACCTGGAAATCCAGGCCCCAACGGTGAGCCGTCGACAGGGGGAAAGCCTGGGCCGCCAGGCCCTCCAGGATCAATCGGCCCTCCAGGAGAACCTGGTACTCCTGGTCTCAAAGGTTGGGCCGGGGTTTGCATGGCAATTTGTTTAGGCCCACCTGGACCGCCGGGAACTGTTTCTGAAGTTCCGGGACCCGATGGTCCTCCAGGCCCTCCGGGATCAACGGGTCCTCCTGGACCGCCTGGAGCTCCTGGACCAGCAGGCAAACCTGGCGCTGATGGCGATGCTGGAGAGGCGGGCGACTCCGGCAAACCCGGGCCTGATGGAAAGCCTGGACCGAACGGTGAGAATGGCCCTGATGGACCCGCTGGATCCACTGGAGGGTGTGATCATTGTCCACCACCTCGAACAGCTCCCGGTTACTAAAAAATTCACTTCAAATCTCGCCTTATACGATCTTGCCAACCGAAGTCTTTCCGTCCTACTGTACATATTGTATTCCCCCTTCTTACTGCGCAATCCATCACATGCTTCGTGGGAAATTGCCTGCGTCACGACACTCTGTATTTTGTTGTCGGACCAATCCACGAAGTGCAAAGCGAATAAAGGTCTCAAAAGTCTTGCTTGAGAGCATAAAAAGAGAACACTTGAGGCGACGAGCACTGCATCTTCGAGAAGAACGGCGTAGAGCTTTTTTCCTTGGTTTTTCTCAGTCGTCAAGGGCGTCGATTTAGATGAAAACCCTTTGAAGAGGAGCTTTGCCGACGTCATTATTGACGGTTTATACCTGAAGAGGTGGCTGAATCAAACTGAAATCAACACGCCACTCGACGTCCTTGAGTCGACCTCGCCTGATAATGGAAGAGTGAGGTCTCAGTGGGTCTCAGTGGGAATGGCCTCAACGGTTTGACCTTGCAACCACAAAAGAGAAAGTAATCCGCAAAGAAAAACCAGTTTCATCCGACGAAGAGATTACTTGCAAGATTTTGTCACCTTTTATTGAATTTGAAAACTTTGTATCCAAAGCGAGCCTCTCAGTTAAAGATGATTTCACCTGGTGGAGCCACGTGCCCCAATCAGTGTCTTCGTCTGTGGAAAGGTCAGTCTGTGTCTCGCAGGCGTGCCTTGAAGGTCGCTCACGGCAAGAAAGAGGATCTCTCGAGCGGAAGTTAACCGTCCGATTATGAAAAAGGTAAAGGTTCAACCTCAACTTGGGAAGCACGACCTGACGCGGCAGTGATGACCTTGTGCCCCATAACCCGCGGTGATGAAATTCACCTCCTTTGATAACTCCCCCGCTGTGAAGCCTCGTCGCTCAACGAAACTAGCTTTCTTTGTGGTGAACCCAGACAGATTATAGTATTGCCGGGAGTATTCACGCTCCACATTTAGGCATCTTGCTAATGTATAAACGGAATCAGAAGGCTTACGGTGATCCCCACGCTGCATTTTGTTTCATAAGCTACTTCCCGCGTGTGAAATAATGATGTTTCCCATCTCGATAATTTTACACTGAGTAAGATTGGAATGTAATCACTGATTGTCGCCTGCGGTTTCATCCCATCAGGGGTCAAGAGGGGCCGCCTTCAAAAGAGAGTGCAGAGAAGGAGGAAACAGGCGAATTACCACTAGACGATGCGTTGAAAAACGCGCAGAGGGACGTTGACGGAGAGGCATGACAGTTCGGCAGGCGGGACTATCTCCACCCCTCTCCGCGCGGTCTACCTTCAAGTATAAAAGTCGTCGACCAAGAGTGAGGACAGTGCTCAACCCTTGTTTACCTTTTACAGTAGCGTCTTGAAAGCTCTTTCTTACATTAGCGTGTGCTTTGCAGATGTCGGACGAGAAACATCTCGAGGTTGAGGCGGCCTCGCTGCGCCGGGTAGCTTTCGCCGGTGTTGCCCTCTCCACCGTGGCGACTCTCGTCTGCGTCCTCTCCGTGCCCATGCTCTATAACTACATGCAGCACATGCAGTCTGTCATGCAGAATGAAGTCGATTTCTGCAAGAGCCGATCGGGCAGCATCTGGCGTGAGGTGACTCGCACACAGGTCAATTTCAGTTTCCCTCTTTGCCTTGAAGCCTTGAAAGTAATGTCTGATTGTGAAGAATTTTAGGTGTTCGCCAAGGTCACTGGAGGAGCTGTACGCGATCGTCGTGACAGCAGCCTCGGCGAAGACTATCACATCATTGAGAAACGTCAAGCCGGAGGATGCTGCGGATGTGGAGTCTCGGCTGCGGGACCTCCTGGACCTCCTGGCCCCGACGGAGCCCCTGGAGAGGATGGATCGCCTGGTTCTCCTGGTGCTCCTGGAGCCGACGCCCAACCCGGACCTGCCATTACGGCTCAAGCCAACGACTGCCAAGTCTGCGATGATGCTCCTGCTGGACCTGCTGGTGCTCCTGGCCCTAAGGGCGCTCCTGGAAACGCTGGTGCACCCGGTGCTCCCGGTGCTGCTGGTAACCCCGGAGCCTCCGGACCCGCTGGTGCTCCTGGACCGGCCGGAAACGACGGGGCTCCTGGAGCTTCTGGACCCGCTGGAGCTGATGGAACCGTTGTCGAAGTTCCCGGACCCGAAGGACCCCCTGGACCTGCTGGAGCTCCCGGACCTCAGGGACCTCCTGGACCTGCCGGACCCGATGGTCACCCAGGACCCGCCGGAGGCGTTGGCGCTGTGGGAGACGCCGGACCTAACGGTCTTGATGGCCAGCCTGGACGCGACGGAGAGCCCGGACCTAGTGGAGCCAACGGAAACACCGGAAGCTGCGACCACTGCCCACCTCCTCGCACTGCTCCAGGATACTAATTCCCTGGAGAGGACTAGCATCTCCAACGATCTGCTTATCGCTGCCGATTCTCACGGGCATTTCACGCTGCCGTCACCCGCCAGTTTCCAATTGTTCTCAGTCGGAGTCTGTAGTTTTCTTTGTGATCAGCCCTCGTTAGCTGATCCGCCTCGACGTCTGACCACAATAAAGCGCTTTCGTTCATTCGAGTCGTTGCAGTAGAGAAGGTTGTTTGTTATTGTGAACCGGTATCACTACGAGGTAAGGACTGCAGAAGGACGATACAGATCTCGACGTGCCTAAGTTGTCAGCAAGGCGAGCTCTGATTCTTAGATGAAAGTGAGGAAGAGGTTGAGACCGGTTTTGTGAACGGCGCCGGGGCAGCGAGAGGCCAGCGAGCCGAGGCGCCCCAATCAACTGCCCTTCAAGGCTAGTCTCCGAAGTGCCGCCACTGGCCAGCGCGACATGGCCGCGCACAACGACGACGATGAAATTCATTGAAACGACGACGAAATGGAATGTGTGGCCCTTGGCCGGACGCTGCAAAGGCGAAAACACTGACAAAGGCGATCAGCGAGAAACCACAACTCTAGCATGAAGTTCCACTCCCGCAACCGTTTCCTTAGAGTCAGTCTCACATTCTCTGCACGGAAGTAACGACTTGTAAACACGGACATCAATGTGTTGGATGGCCACCACAAAAGTTTTAGTGAAAGACTTTTACGTTGAGATAGGAAGGAGAAAATGTGGTAAGAAAATCGAGCGTCGGCTTCCTCATCGTCCATCTCGCAGGGGTCGCGGAACAGAATACACAGAAGAAGATGTTGCAAACGACGAGCAGCGCCGCTGTTGAGAACCAAACACTGAAAACAGTCAAAGTCGTCGCAATGCTTGAAGTCCCACTCATGCCACTGTGTTTCCGTGTCTTGTGGGGCTTCCAGTTCGACTATGACTGGCATAATGAGTAGGGCGAGACAGTTGAAGACCGAAACAACGGCCATAACGAAGTGATTGTGATGCCGTGCGACGAGTTGCGCACTCTTGAACATCCCTGGCACGCTCATGGCGAGGAAGGAGACGGCCAGGAAGAGAATCGTAATCATGAGGTCTGCAGCGTGTTTTCGTAGAAAAAAATGACTTCCTCACATGAGTGTATGTGGGACAAGGTGCCAAGTGCCACGAGCATTAGCGCCATTCCAATGAAGGAAACACTTTGAAAGATGCGAATCATATTAACATCGCTGACGCAGTGGCAGTGATCACTTGCGAAGCCAACAGCAATCTGCAAACTCTCCCAATGAGTCGAGTCACCAGGTGCCAGGAACGCCTTTTTCTCCGTGTTTTCATTTTTCATCTAATTATGGTCGGTTTACTTGTCGAGGTCGTCGTACCACGACACTCCTGCCGCCCTCTAAGCGTTGATGACGACCCCGAGGGCGCCCAACAGTGGAACGCGCTCTCACCCCTCTTCTCTCCCTCGACCACCGCCCCGGCACCGGCACACGACCTCGAAACTGTTCGATAATTTTTCCCGTTGAACGGTGTGTGCCCGGCTGATGGGTTTTTGTCGAAAGGGCTGTTTAGAGGTTTGACCGGCGACGCCGCCGCCGCCTTCAAGGGCCGATGTCGGCCGTTAATTCAGGCGGCGCCCCGCAGACCCCCAAGGGACAATCGTCACTTTGAGGTGTGGCTTTCGAAGAAAAATCATCTGAAGGTCATTGTCTCTTGTCGACTTGTGTCCCCCCTCTTCCCATGTCGCGCATACCTTCAGCAGAAACCAGCCGAGAAAGGGCACGGCGCTGAAGATGCCTGTCGAGAGGACATCGAGATGCAGCACCTATATGCATCAGTTCATTTCAATCACAACAGTCGAAAACGCACCTTGCTTAGGAATGTCGGCGCGTACTGAACCGTTAGTGTGTAGGCGTAGTAAGCAGCCATGTGCGCGACTATTACCGCCCAAACTGCCGGTGTCATCAGAATGGCCAAGTACGGCACTTTTCGATCTCCCAACGTTGACTTGTCTATTTTGATCTTTGCAAGTTCCTGCGACTTTCCAGGCTTTCAATTAAGCCTGCCTTTGCACGAACATGCCGATGAGTGGCAGGGTCGTCTTCCAAATAGAAGTAAAGGGCCGTGAAAGCGACGAACGTCACTGCCGCATGCAAGTAGAAAGTGGTCTTCCAGCCGTAAGAGGACTCGCAAAGAACGCCGGCCAACGGCATCGTGAGAATCGGCGCAAGTTGAGTGTGGGTGCTGAGAACGGAGACGTAAAGTCCCGTTTCGACCAGCGGCGCCCATGCTGCGCTTACGGCACCCATCAAAGGATAGAGAGCGGCAAGACCGAAACCCTGAAGCAGAAGTTCTTACTTATTATCTCTTTGCGAACCTGAATTATGCGCAGAATCATCAATGGCATCACTCCGAAAGAGACGAACCATGGGAAGGCCATCGTAGCCGCGGCGGAAATAACGCCGAAGATCCAGAACACTTTCGTGGGACCTAGAAAGCGGAAATTCGTATTAGACCTTTTTCTTGCAACCAATGCTGTTTATTAGAAGGACGGCGGGTGGAGTGCCGATGAGGGTGCCCACGGCTAAAGATGAGAAAAGCAGACTCTTCTGTCTTGGCGAGAAGATTGGCACAAACACCGAGAGGGCTGACGTGCGATTCGTTCTACAACGTCAATGTTTAGGTGTGCGAACCAACTTCCTGTAGTATGGAATAATGTGGTTTGGAGTGTCGTTGAGGTTAACGAGAGAACGAGGATCGGGAAGCACGTCTAGCTCGGCGCCCGGAACTTCCCCGTCCGTCGTCCTTCAAATCCACTTTTAGATGCGAACATGTGACTTTGTTATTGGCACAACAAGGAAAGAGCTCGTTGTGTTCGCCGCTGCACGCAAGACGAGTTAGTAACCGACAGACCAAATCTCGTTAACCACAAACCTATACTCTCCCATGCAGATGACGGTGAAGTTAAGCACGAGGGCATTCGAGAGGAGGAGACTCAGGCACACAGTCGTCGAGACGAGCACCAAGTAGCGCGTTTTGCCAAAGCAATTCATCTACTCGTCTCGGAAACACTCGTCCCCACTCGCAATCTTCTGCCGGCTCTGCTCCTTCACGGCTCTTGTTCGCCGCGTAACTCCTCAGGGCTGCTCACGTTTCCACTCCTTTAACTTCTCCTGCAAACGCTTGAGGAATTTTGCAAATTTTTCGCCGATGCTTTCGAAGAATTGCCGCGCCCAAATCTTACATTCGGCTTTAACCGACCGAAAAAGAAAGTCTTGACGCAGCTTTAGAAGCCGGTAATTTAGCCGCTGTTCTGATCAGAGCTCACTTCTGTTGCCTTGCACTCCGCGTGGTGTCGTCCTCCTTCTCGGGTCCCAGTTCTTTAGCTAACGCGTTTCTGGAAGGCTAAATGAGGCTGAACTCGCGGAGTAGGTCAAATATGCGCGGCCGGAAAAATTAGTCCTAAGACCCGGTATCTCGAGGGAGACCCGAGCGGGTCCGCATAAAAAGTGTGAAGCGACGGCGGCCGTCGAGAAGTCTTTCGATGTGGTGTCCTGCAACCGTCGGCGGCCACCGACCCTCCCCACACGTTTCTCTTCCAAATATGCAAATCCTAAGCGTCCTCCTTTCTATTTGTTTTCCATGCGTCACCGGCTTTCCTTGTCGGTCAGAGGGGCTCATGGCATGTTGCGTCAGGAACGTTCAAACATGTTCCTGAACAAAGCGGCTCTCTCTCCGGAAGCATGCTCTATTGCTGCAGCACCCAAGCCTTCATCTCCAAATGGACAGCTCCAGACTCACAAAAACACCCAATTTCCACTGCGCTATGCTTTGAGGAAATTGCAGGCCCTCTCACAGTTCCAAAAAGACCTGAGGTTATGTCTTTCGGTTTGTTGTTGTTGCTGACTTGAGGATGGGTTGGACTTGTTGAAGGAAGAAGGAAGGGGAGGGAAAATATTAGTTGAGACTTCTGGTGCCCTAATGCCTTCACGCTTGAATCTCTGTCATCCTCCTCGTGCCCTGTTTTTCTCTGCTTTTCACTCTCGCGGCTTCATTACGGCATACGCCTTTTTGGCTCTCAGTGTGGTTTGTGTGAGTGAAGGCTTTCGGTTGAAGCACGAGATGCACTCGGGGCTTCTCGGCATGGCGACGGCGCTCTTCTTTGCCGTACTCATCGGTGTCGTCTTCTGCGAATTGGTCGAAGACGACTACGTGGATGTTGCACCGATGAGTTCACTTCCGAGGGCCAGCCGCGGACGCTTCTCCAGCTTCAACGGCTATCGTGGTGGAGGTCAGTAGGTCCCCTTGCATGTCACATCACCATTTCCCATGACGGCTAAATCAATCTTACAACGTTGGGGAATGAACCCCCGCAAGTTGTTTCCTTGTTCAGCGGGACCAAGTGTTTGAGAGATTTATTTCATCCAGTTTCTCGTTAGGCGAAAACCAATTGACTGGAAGACTTCGTTCAAAGTCCCTTCTCCTACATGCGTCAGACGTTTAAGAGAGCGGAAAGTCTTGAAAGGATAAATCACAAGTATTGCAGGTCTTCTTGGCCAACTCGGACGTCACGTGGGTCGATGAAAAGAAGAAGAAGCAAGCAGAGGAAGACCATGAAAGGGAGGGCACTAGAGAGTATTCTACGGATCAAGAGCTCGTCTTGATAAACTCTTTACCGTTTGTGTTGTCGTTGGCTAATGAGCGTTGCAAGAAGGCATAAAAGTGAACAGGGCCAGTGGGGGCACTTCAAAAACCACAATCATCGATTTGAGTGTGATTGGAGACTCGAAGCGTGCAAAGCAATAACTCTTCCTCTTTCGTTATCGCCTGGTTGTATTGAAGGTGACGCCTAGGAGGGACACCTAATAATAGAGGTAGACGCCGTTGGACAGGTATTTGAAGCCCCTCAATGGAGGCGGTTTTTCAGCGCATGCACCCAAGGCAATACCAGTTATCACGAGGGAGATATTTATTTTATTGAGTGCGAGCAAACGTTCGACGACGCAGGAACGCATGTCATTACAAAAAGAAAAGACACGATGGTAAATCTATGAATGAAAAACGCCAATGACGTGTTTGTTTGGGCCAGATTGTCGACAAGGCGTTGACCGTCCTCAAGGCGTTGAGGTTCTCCACCTAGGGTGGGGCCTCCGCCTTCGGAGGCCATTTAGCAACGTCGTAAAGTTTGAGTGAATGTGCTTATCGGTAACACGCTCCTTTACACCTCGCAATGCATCTGCTTTTGCTTTTCGGTGAGTTCCTCATCCGTCACTTTCATGACCGAAAACGCGTCAGCTGCATGCCCACAAAATATTTGTGCTTTGTGGAGAGTTCAATTTTAGGCGTGTTCAGCTTCGCTTATGG
>JAQIXL010001187.1:0-20027 GCA_034700245.1 Poikilolaimus oxycercus
TATCTAACGGCCAAAAGTAGACTTGGAAAAAGTGCCGAGGCCGTGGGCAAACCAAACTTCGCGCGGCGCTTCGCGCCGCGCGGCATGTCGTAGTTCTCCTCAGTGAGGAAGTCGTCAAAAGTAATGTTCACCTAGGGAACTGAATCTTGAGAGGCGCCCACATTAAAGCCTTGGGGTGCGACGATGTAGTAAAGTTGATCGAGGAAGTTCGGATAGTCTGAAAACAGCTTCTGCCTTCATATTGTCGAAAAATGTCAAAGCACTTCGCTCTCTCTCTCTTTGGACTAACCCAAAACGTCGTGTTCGATGAGCCATGTTAAGGGAGGAAGAATTCAAGAAGAAGAAGCAAACCTGTAGGATAGTTGGGACTCGTAACCTCGCCCGCGTTTGAGTCATTCACAAAATAGGGCGTCGATATGGCTGTCGACACGAAACTGGCATTCCAGCCCCTCTTGGTTATCATGTAGTCTGTTTGAACAAATATTCCGAGTTCATTAGGATCACACTACCGGTGTGGAAGAGGAGAGTGAGAAACGGACCCGTGGACTCAAAGTCCAATTTGTTAGTGCCGGCTTTACAGATCCTGCGAAGCTTAGAAGTGAGCAGTACTCCTACGTTGCAATCTCAGGAGAGGTTGTATTGGGGCCATCATAGAGAGTAACGTAGTCGTAGCGTTCTTCGACCTGGTAGACCTCGAAGCTGAGACTGATGAAGGTGTCGTTGGCCGGGGCCTGGATATAGTAGACACAATCCAAGTCGTTGTCGTACTCCTCAGGGAAATCTGAACGCTTCTCAGATTCGTCGAACTCACTCGTTGACTGAATTGTTCCCCTTCCATCGTACGGGCTGTTTATCGATGGTGGACACCTGTGGGACTAGAACGACTAAAGAGAACTCACCAGGCCGACTGTTGTTTACATACTGAAACTTGCTTAATTCGTCAAGAAGCCTGAGGAACTCACAGAAGGGTTGTTCCAGGTGACAACGTGTAGGCACATGACCATCGTTGCCTGGTGTTGTTCTCCACGCCGAACAGTTGGAATAGCCATCCTGAACGGGTGTGCTTCCTAGATTGTGTTCTTGTCTTGAAGAACGACTCATACCAGCAGCCCACTTCACGTATCCCCAATATTGACTGTGTGACACGTACTCCCACAACCATTCGTATTCCCAAGTGTACCAGTAGTCCCACACCTCATCCCATTGAAGCTTCAGGCTTGTCCATGTCAGATAGAGAGTAGAGGAATTCGAGAAGAATGCTTCAAAATCTTATTCTGAAGAGTGTCTCTGCAACTTACACAGTGTTCTGTTATACTCGTTGGAATCTTTAAAGCTGACGAGATCGCCGCCGATGGACTAAATCAAGTGGGTGAGGGAAGAAGGACCTCACTTGACAGTGATTATAGGCTCTGTCCCAATTATGGACGAGTGAAGGTTGAATGTAGCAATTGCTTGCCACCTGTCCGCCCATGTCGATGTGGGTCCAGCCCTTGGGGCATGGGTCGACCGCCTTTGGCGAAGGCCTCGGTGGCTTCTCCTTTTCAGCACCCGGAAGCAAAGGACCTTGGATGAATGTTTGAATAAAACTTTAAGGGAGTACATTTCGATGCCGCAGAGACAAAGCCAACGAGGAGCGCCAAAAGCATTGCCTTCATGTCAGGAACAACGGGCTTACACGCCCTTCACAGACAATGCAGCACCAAAGACGCAGACGACCTGCGGGTGAATTTATGGCTAATGGCTATCAGCAGCGTGCGTTTGAAGAATCTCCAGATGTTGTATCGACTCCGGGTTGTTCTGCGTCATTACCTATCAGTTCTTCTCTCCATCTTTGATTATTGTCTTTTGCTTCTTGGAAATCACTAATCACACATCTGCGTTTTGACACGTTTCCATTAGGGTGTCTTAAGAGATCAAGCGGTACCTATGACAGCGTCTGTTTCATGCTTTATCAGGCCTTTACCTTCGATGCGTGCAAATTAGTGGAGAGTCACCCAGGCAAATTAGTGGAGAGTCACCCAGGAAGATTATTGATCGAACTGAACTTTGCCCCAACGAACCTTGAGGATTTCGACGATGACAATCAATCGTTAGTTAGTTTATGCTCTGATGAATAAACACAAACAATATATTCGGTCCTGCATAAATGTAGACTTAGACTTTGTCGCTGAGGGTGTTCCGAAGGAGTTCGAGGGCTATTCTTCTTCTTGCGTAGTCGATATCGGTTTGGCTGAAGTTCATCGGTGCATTTCGGGCGAGGCTCTCGGCGTAGAGACAGACGAAGACACCACAGTCGATGCCATTGTCACGTCCTTGTTGTGGGGCTGCACACTCATCCGTCTTCCAGTCAAACTTCTGCTCCACACCATTGCATCGACAAGTCTCAAAGAGTTTTCTGAATTTTCAATTTCTCTCCATGTCTGATTTTTTTTTATTTTGTGCTATGCAGCTCGGTGGTACGCTTCTGTGCAAGGAAAACGGTTCCTTTACTTTGACAATCTCGAAGAGAGCCTGTATGACACATTACTGTGAGTTTTCGACGCAAATGAAGTTCGATATGTTTGAGGATGGAATAAATCAAAGAGAAGTCGAAGTAGAGGCACAAGCGATTGTCGAAGGGAGTGCTATGCTTGACGGAAGTGTGTACATTAATGTTTCCGTGGGAATACTGGGCATACAAGCCAGACTGACATGGAACAAGACGAGAAAGCTGGCTAAAGGCTGAAGGTTCATCCTCGGAATTAGAAGATTTCAATGATGCAACTCGTGGAGAATGGGATCGAGACTTGGCGAAGAAGACAAAAACGTGAGAAGTCAGACACTCGAGGAGAGAAAATTCTCTCAGTTTTGTATGAATTTCGCGACTTTTAGAATCTCCAGTTGGCAGTTCAACTTTCGCGGCAGATGAAAGGTGAAAACATTAATAAAAGCCTTTCCATGCTTATTTCAAAGAAAACAAAATTAATTCTGTTGTTTGCGGAATTCGAGCAAAATTGTCTCATTTGAATTCTTGGCATTGTATTTCTTGACGCGCAGTGTTGCTGTCGAATTGTCACTGATTTAAAAGACTCGGAGCTCATCGCCGGAGGACCAGGGACCAGTAACTTCCCTCTGTGTGAGTCCTTCAACGATCTTCGGCCAGGCCGTCAATATGCAGAGTTGTTACTAAAACGGCTAAAAAGAGAGAGAACAGCGACAGTTCCAGAATTCAAGAAATGAGGACGATTGGTGCAAACGAAAACCAGGCCATCGGGCAGTGCAAAAAAGCTAAAAGCCGTGTCCGCCACTTCTTTGAAGGGTTCGCCACTATGTGACAATGGCAAAAGAGAAAGTGTAAAACCCTTATGTGTGATCAATGCTGGCTTTTATCTGGCATGCATCCACTTGAAGACAAATCAGACAACGGACCAGAAAGCGTGAAAACCCCTTTCGGTGACTGATCGATCGGTTATCATTCGCATTGTGAGGGTGTTCGTTGTTGTGAGGAAAGACGTTGGAGGCACAGTTCCCGAGAGACTGCGGACCATTTTTGAAGCTCGAAGGGACTCACGTGGCGATCTCCTTTGTGTTGTCCACCTGCGGAGCGTCGAAGAGCAAAACTATGTCGAGGTATTCCTCGGTGAGAAAATCGTCAAATGTGATGTTGACCTAAGAAGTTGGATATTGAGAACGACGGACATGGAAGCCTTCGGCCGCGACGATGTAGTAGAGCTGATCGAGGAAGTTCGGATAGTCTGAAAACAGCTTTCGCTTTTTGTCTTTTCATTGTTTAAAATTGTCAAAGCACCTAACCTGCCGGATAGTTGGGGCTCGTGACTTCTCCCGCGTTTGAGTCATTCACGAAGTATGGAGTCGAGACGATCGCCGACACGAAACTGGCCTTCCAGCCCTTTTTGGTGATCTTGTAGTCTGTTTGAACCAATATTCTTCAGAGTTCACTGAGATCATCTTACCAGTGTGGAAGAGCACAGTGAGATACGGGCCCGTGGACTCAAAGTCCAACTTGTTGGTGCCGGCCTTGCAGATCCTGAGAACTTTAGAAGAGAGAAAATCGCCTACGTTGCAATTTCAGGTGAGGTTGTAGTAGGACCATCATAGAGAGTAACGTAGTCGAAGCGTTCTTCGACCTGGTAGACCTCGAAGCTGAGACTGATGAAGGTGTCGTTGGTCGGGGCCTGAATGTAGTAGAAACAATCCAGGTCGTTGTCGTACTCCTTAGGGAAGTCTTAAAATTTTCATTCAAAGCATCGTCAAACGCACTTGTCGACTGAATAGTTCCCTTTCCACTGTAAGGGTTGCTGATCGATGGTGGACACCTTTGGAATGAGAACGACTAGAGAGGAACTCACCATGCTGATTGTTGCTTGCATACTGAAAATAGTTTAGTTTCGAGTTGTTCAAGTACTTTTGATACTCACTGAAAGGCTGCTCGAGGTGACAACGTGTAGGCACAAGACCATCACTACCTGCCATTGTTTTCCATGCCGAACAGTTGGAATAGCCATCCTGAGCAGGTGTCCTTCCTAGATAGTGTTCTTGTCATGAAGAGAACTCATACCAGCAGACCACTTCACGTATCCCCAGTTTTGACTGTGCGTCACGTACTCCCATATCCAATCGTACTCCCAAGTGTACCAACCGTCCCACAGCTCTTCCCATTGAAGTTTCAGGCTCGTCCATGTCAGATAGAGAGTAGAGGAATTCGAGAAGAATGCTTCACAAATGTAACTCTCAAGACTTCTTCTGCAACTTACACAAAGTTCTGTTGTACTCGTTAGAGTCTTTAAAGCTGAGGAGATCGCCGCCGATGGACTAAATCGAGTGAGAGAAAAGAAGGACCTCACTTGACAGTGGTTATAGGCTCTGTCCCAATTAAGGACGAGCGGGGGTTGAATGTAGCAATTGCTTGCCGCCTGTCCGCCCATGTCGATGTGAGTCCAGCCCTTGGGGCATGGGTCGACCGCCTTTGGCGAAGGCCTCGGTGGCTTCTCCTTCTCAGCACCCGGAAGCAAAGGACCTTGGATGAATGTTTGAATAAAACTTTATGGGAGTACATTTTGATGCTGCAGAGACGAAGCCAACGAGGAGTGTCAACAGCAACGCTGATGCCTTCATCTCTAGAACAATGGAGTGGCAATGCCAATGCAGCACGCAGGAAGGACGCAGACGCAGACGACCTCCGGGTGACTGAATTTATAGCTAATGGCTATCAGCAACGTGCGTTTGAAGAATCTCCAGATGCTCAACTGCACCGACTCCGGGATGTTCTGCGTCATGACCTATCAGTTCTTCTCTCTCAGTTCTTTGATTATTGTATTATGTCCCCATTTCGACACGTTTCCGTGAGACTCTCTGAACAGATCAAGCGGTACCGATGATTTAGTGTTTGATTCTTTATCAGACTCTGCCCTCAATGCGTGCAAATAGTGGAGAAACAGCCAAGTCTTCCAGGTAGACTTATCTGCAGAAGATTTTTTGATCGAGTTCACTTTGCCCCAACGAACTTTGAGGACTTTCTTTTCGACAATGACAATCAATCGTTAGTTAGTTTATGCTCTGATGAATAAGCACAAACAATATATTCGGTCCTGCAAAAATGTAGACTTAGACTTTGTCGCTGAGGGCGTTCCGAAGGAGTTCGAGGGCTATTCTTCTTCTTGCATAGTCGATATCAGTTTGACCGAAGTTCATCGGCGCATTTCTGGCAAGGCTCTCGGCGTAGAGGCAGACAAAGACACCGCAGTCGATGCCATTGTCACGTCCTTGTTGTGGGGCTGCACACTCATCCGTCTTCCAGTCAAACTTCTGCTCCACACCGTTGCATCGACAAGTCTCGAAGAGTTTTCTGAAGCTCCAGATTTACTTCAACTTCAGCTCACTCACCGAAATCCTTCGAGGAAGACGGTACCGTCTTGATTCATGGAGTCAAAATATCCGATGAACTTGTCAGCCACATTAATAGCCTGGAAACAGTTGCCTTGCAAGGCGATGTGACTTACGATGAGTGACCAATGTCCGGGCAAGTGAATGGGAGCGAGGATGAGATCAGCATCAGCCAGGTCGAAGCGCCTCAGATGCCGACGTCGAACTTGGTTCGCATCCCATTTGGGCTTTTGCAAAACCTCCGAGAGGAAGGGAGTCAGAATGTGAATCTAAGAAATTCCAGAAATAGAGAGATAGACGAACCCGTTGCATGCCTCGAATTCGATTCCGCTCAGCGACCATGTCAAGGTAGTTCTCGATGACTTCTCCATAGAGCCAGCTGGCCTCGCCGAGTCTCGGCCTCAGCGTGAAGAACTCGCGTCGAGTTAGTCGAAGACGGTTCTGTTCCCGGATCGTGTCATCAGCTGAGCCGTTGGTCCATTCAAAGTCGATGTGGTAGTTCTCTTCAGGAGTCATTTCTGTAAGAGGAGATTTGATGTTTTCAGGAGAAGTGTACCTCGAGTGTCGTCGAGGCTGACGAAAGAGATTACAACGGAAGGTGAGCGGAATGCCATTTCGTCTAGTTCGAGATCGGCGTCGCATCTCAAGTCAACCATTGGATGCTCCTCGACGTCCAACGTCGTTGGAAGGTCCACGATTGGCCCTGGCTGCTCGACTGTTTCTGAATGAGCGTGAAACTCAATGAAAAGTCTAACCTTGAGAAGGCGCTGTTAGGATCTCAGAATATATTCCATGAAGCGGGCATGGTGTCGGAGAAGTTGACGGCTCGGGAGAAAGTACCAAGACGATCTGAGAATGTAAATATAATGGTTAAACTCTCTAAAAACCTTGATGTCGTCGTCGTCATCGTCCGACAGCTCCACCTTGTCATCTGGTAAAGATTGTAAAGATTGAAGCTGCTTAAGCTCGAAGCGCTTTCTTTCAACTTGGAGGTCCCACTCAGCGCCAGGAAAGGAAGTGCACTCCATCTCCATTGACACATCTTCAACAGCAATGATTGGCTAAAAGAGTTCAGCAAATGGTGGATAAAGGCAAGAACAAACCTTCTCGCTCGGCTTCTCTTCGATCTTCAGCTCCTCCAGAGCTTTCTTCTCGGCTTCCTCTTCCATTTTCATGATTTCTTGAAGTCTCACACGTTCAGCTTCCTCAAGAGCTTCTAGAAGAATGTCTGAACCAGAAGAAATGTCAAGCTGTTGTTATCCTAACCTTTCAGAATTGAGCAGTTGCTCTCCTCGACTTCAACTTCCATTGGCGCTTCTTTGACGAGAGCTTTCGGTGAGGGCTGAACAACACCTTATCTCTTAATCTCAAAATAAAGCTAACCACAGGCTCAATCGTCGCGGGAAGACTTTCGCGTTTCAGCGACTTTCTACGCAACGTGAATATGTAGCAAAGAGCACTCTTCTCGGTAGCAATTGTAAGCACGTCGGGATGGGTGAGTTTCAACTGATTATATCGCTCCTTCAACTCCGCGATGGTGTCCGTGGGAGTGATGCTTTTGTAGAGAGCACGCAGAGCTTCTTTTGCCTTTGAAAGTGGCGACTCTGGTTCGATAGAAGGTTCGCATTGCGGCTACAACAAGAACATTGACGTTTCAAATTCTCCATTACCAAAGGAATGCAGCTCTTCCGCTTGGTGGGCTTCAGATCCTTCTTTACAATGGCAGGAGGCAGAGAAGGAAGAGAGAGACGCTTGGCCCTGGTAGCTATCGGGCTTCGCATCGCCTGCTTTGGCGACGCCTTCTTTTTGTTCGAGTTCTAAAGCCGTGAAGTGTTTTCGTCAAAAACGAGCAAACACTGACCTTCATTGAGAGACCGGAGGGCGACGTGCGAGCTTGAAGAAGGATTCCGAGTAGAGGCTTCCCAGTTTGCACCTTCGCTACTGTGAAAAATCGCAGCGGTGTTAAGTGTGAATGAGGCCCCTCTTCTTATTCTTAGTGCGAATATCCCTGGCTTCTTGTTGAACTAGACGGCATTCTTATTTGAGAAGTGGATTATGTTTACACACATCATACAAACAACACGGAAGACTATTGACGATGCCAAATGATTCCCTCCGTGTTCTCATCGGACTCCACTCGAGTCGTACAGGCGATCCTCCGAGCTCACTTCGGGCACACAGACAGGGAGAGAGAGAGAGATCCAAAGAGATCCATCGCCTCTTTCTTTCTTTGTAGGAATGCAAATATTGACAAGGGTTCACCCCGCTGTGGGATATCCTTCCGTCTTCAACCGGTTTACTTTTGGTCAGCCTTGACATCTATTTCAAGCAGTGCGCATTTGCTCTTGGTCATCTTGACGACGGATGGTCAAGGACAAATTCAAGCTTGCTTTGATAGCAACACGAGGCCATGAAACTTCCTGAAAAAGCTGCAAGACGTGATCGACGAGATCGTCGTCAAAGGGGCTTTCGGGCTTTTTCCACACTCATACGTGTTTGACGAAAGGTGTCGGACATTGTGTCGAGGCGAGTCTCGAGAGCGACCATTCACGGAGTGGTCAGGCAGGAGACGGGCGGAGGACGAAAGGGAAACCGAGCGCGCTCGACCCTCCCTGTAATCGTGAGGCGACGAGTGGTCGTCTCGTCCGCCTTCCCCTCCTCGGACCTCCCTCCCGCCCTTCCGTCTCCACCTCCTCCTTCTCCTTCGACGATCGACACACGACGTCCAAGGAATGCGGTCACCATTGCCCTCCACAACCATGAAGAGACCATCGAGGCCGATCCTCGTCAGCCTACTTCTTCTACTAGCCTTTCATCATGTCTCAGGTTTGGAGTTGATTGTGAAAGGTTACTGTCTTCAGAGAGTTGTACACCATTCAGTCTCGACCCGACCTCAGCGCAGAGAATGATTTCGGCTCCAGCGAGTAAAGCTCTGGGGTCAACTCATCTCAACAATCAGATCCCGATTAGTGTCAGTCGTGAGTTTGCCTTCTCCTTGGAGATCCTTCCAGAATCCAATTCCGAGACTGCACGGATCAGCGACGTCTCCGAGCTCTTCTGCTATGATTTCGACACAAAATGTCGGTGGAAGAACATGCAGGGACTCTTCATCGACGAACTCGACTGGTATCAGGGCACCGGCTTCCTCGACCAAGGCCGACTTCAAGTAGCCACCGGCACGCATATCAGTCCAGGTTCTCTAAAACACACCCTTTGAAGACTCTTCTAGATGGAATGTACGGCATCGTGGCCACTGACCAAGTACAGTTGCCAACAGCGAAGGCGATTCTCGTGAGCGACGTCATCGGCTGTCAGCAAGGACCCGGCGAATTGCGCTTTCTGTGAGTTGAACACTTGTCCCTTGTTTGATTTGTGAGCAATACGCCTCTCTTCTGTGCTTGATTGGCCACAAAAGGCAAAAGATTGCGCAAGGCAATTTGTGATGGACAAAGTGGTGATGCCCCTTGCCATGTTGCGCGTGGTTCAATGGGCCGGAAATAGGGGTCAGCCTCCCTCTTGTATGAGATCCTTCCTCCTTGTGTTCCTCCAGGCGGAGGGAAGAAGGAGACGAAAGGGGGCTGGCGCCCCCGTAAAGCCTGCATCCAGGCCACGTGAAATCGGGTGGATTAAGAATTTCTCTCCTTCTTGCAGCTATTGGACCAGTCCGGAAGTGCATGTCATGGTGTGCACGAAGAAAGTCGCTAAGGTGAGAGGAGGCAAAGTGAAACAATAGAGAAACTCCAGATCTTCCCTGATTATGACTTCTGCAGTGGAGTCATTGACATGGGTGATCCTGGTCCGGCCTACGTGACGATTCCTGAACAAGGCAACGAGCCCTTCCAGGTTTTCACAATCATTCAAAACACTATTTCTTTTGAAGATTTATATCCGAGCCGAGAACTTTGTGTTCCACGCCCAGAATCTCATGGGCGGCTTCGCCATCGTCGACAACATCGAGTACTATGGAGATCTCTGTGTTGAGGAGTCACTCTCGGTGCGACAACCTGTGAGTCATCTTTCGAATTTTTGTTTGATTTCCTTCAAGTCAAGAAAGTGAAAGGGAGAAACGATTTACAGGACAATGACATCCTCCCGCTGAGCCCATTGGTTGACCGGTCCGACTCGTCGTCGACGCCCTTCCCGACTCTCATCGATCCCTCCACTATTGACATGAACTCGAAAGTTATCACACGAGAAGAAGAGATGGAATCCAATTCCGTCGCTGGTGGCAGCTTCGTCGTGCCTCCGGAGCCAGATGTAACAGACGCGACAGATGAAATCGCCGTAGCCCCTCCAGTTCCAACATCTTTTGCCTTCGAAGCTCCAGCCGGACAGGTAAAAGAGACATCTGGAGTGTGATGCCTTCTCAGAATCCCCCAGTCTGCGATGCTCTCAAGTGCACTTTCGATTCGGGAGAGTGTCTGTCGTGGACGATCGGCACCGAGTGGCAAGTCTCAAGTAAGCCGATCGGCAATCCGCTCACGGGAATCCGCGGTGACGCCTCGACTCTGCCTTTCAATCGAGGTTTCCACGAAGTCGTGCAAAGAACAAAATTTGCAATACCTTTAGATGGCGGCAGTTTCGCCTATGTAGCCGGCCCACGACCGTATGCACGATTGACGACACGCTCCTTCACCATCAACGAGCCGCGCTTTTTCCTCTTCGCCTATCACAAAGTCTCAAAAGACGCCAAATTCAGAGTAGTCGTGAAGCGAGAAGACACACCGGCTGAACAGGAACTCTTCCAGGTTGATCCTTGTCTAAGTCCTGAAACTTCTCGCAGGCCCCAGCCACGACGAAGGACTCGCGGCGATGGTTCCGGGAAACGCGACGTCTCGAGCCCGGCACGTACCAATACGTAAGCGAACTTAATTAGGCGAAAGAGTGCCCCGGCCCGCTTGCAGTTGGCCTTTGAGGTGCGCGACCTCGGCGCGAACAACTACGTGGGAGTGGACGAGCTATTTGTTCTCGATGACAAGAATCAACATTTGTGTCTCTTCTAAGCACTTTGAAGAGATTCTTCTTCTTGTCTCAAATCTCGCTGTGATTCTCGCCACCGTGTTGTCGGGGTGCTTTTCTCCCCTTCTCACTCTCTGCCTCTCCTCTTACACAGACGCCCGGTATATTCTCTTCTGCCAATGCAAAAACAATAAAAAGGTTCGTCAAGTTCGAAAACAGAGGGAAAAGGGCTGAAGCTGAGGGCTATAAATCTCGGATATTACCTCTTTCCACACCTGTTTTCTTGCCTTTGTGAGCAATTTCTAGTTCAAAATGCTGAAAATAATCTTGGGTTTATTTCGAAAGAGATTTTCTTCAATTGAAGACTATTTTTGTAAAGCGCAGTGAAAAAGGCTGGAATGAAAATAAAGCAGGCGAGGGGGTTTGAAGTGGGCGGGCCGCGCCTGAGACTCAGGGCCCCTGAGCATCATCGTGCTCTACCGTAGTGCACGGCGGTTGCAGACGTCTGCGCGTTGGCCGCAGCCGGCTGGCGCTCTCGGCGCGTGGCCCAAACACCAAAAACCGCCACGGCGCGACGCGTTTTCGCGCGCTCGCCGCCGCCACTCCGTTGGGCCGTCTCACGGGTCGTCTTTTGTACCGATTCTTCGCGCCGCCATCGACACCCTCCAATCGCTCATAATAGAGACCCCCTTCACCTGGAGGTCCGTGGACAACTGTTCCAAGAGCCCCCTCTCAACGCCCTCGCGACGGAAGTTACGTCATTCTACCTAAATTTCGTCCAGACGTCTGACTGTCATTTCGCAACTGTCTCGAATTCTCTTTTAGTCTCACCTGACTCTCATTTGAACTTTTCTGTGTTCTTTGGGGATAACCTGAATGTCTCTTGCTTGAAGGAAGCCTCATCTTGACCACCATTAGTTACGTCAGCGAGGGGACTAAGACAGCTGAAGTTTCCGGTTGATTATTCTTAGCTCTTACACGCTCCCTTCCACCACATTTGCCGCTTCTTCTTGCACGACCCGTCCGCACGTATGTTCAGCTCAACGCGAGCATCAACAAATAATGGAAAGGGCAGCTTTCCCTCGACGCGCGCGCGAAAGTTCAGGCACACGGGTCTCCCTCGGGTCTCCGGGGAGCTTGACTCAGAAGGTTTTGTTTACACCATCGTGACTTGAAGACGTTGGAGGCACGCGCGTCTCCTGGCGAGGTGCCAATCCTCAACCTCGAGGTCTCGTGTCCTTTGCCGTCGTCTCTCTCTGGCTCCAGGAACGAGCTCTCTTCGCCCGTTCTGAAGGGCTGCCACGTGGTCCCTCCTCCTCCTTCTTAGCCTCTCCTCCTCAATTTCGTCAGCTTCCATTGCGAAATTCGACATTTGAAGAGATTTTCGCAACAGAGGGATCGAGAGCTTGTTTTCTGTTTCTCTTGCCACACTCGGCAGTGAGGCGACGACATGTTGGGCAGTCTGGGTGTCTGGGGCGCCAATATATTCCGGGCGCCGCCGGCAACCGATCGACGCCGTCTCGTGCCTGCCCACTTGTTTCAGTGAACACTCGTGAAATGCCCTCTCTCCCTTGGTCGACGGGAGGGAGGGGTGTCTAGAAATGGCAAATGACTTCATGTCGCTTGGCATTCGGAAACTTCTCCTCCTCCCCCTCTTCTCAAGTAGACTCTCTCTCTTGCTAGAGGTCCTGCTCCTTCATCTTCCTCTTCTTCGGATGTATGATCTTCTGTTCGAGCAAAGCCCGCAGTTGTCTCAACGCTCTGAAAATACTCTCTCCTTGCAACTCGGAAGCGCGTACTTTACTGCAACTGCAAAGAGAAGAGAAGTTCTTCTCGACGATTGTGTTTGAGCATGAGTCTCTCTCTCTTGGCCGAGGCCGAGGAGGCCGGCGCGGCGGCGGCTCTCACACTTTTCGTGGAATCCGGCGTTCCCGCCTCCGCACTACCGCTGGCCTTCTCCTTCCTCCCGCCCTCCCCCGACTAGAAGGGACGCGCGTCTAGCTTCCGTTCATCTGTCTCGACTCCTTTCCCTCCCTTTCACTCAACACCTGCGAGGCGGGGGTCGAACGTCAAAGTTCAGTTTTCTCGTGGAACGCCTCGTTGGCCGATTCTCTCACCGACCAGCCACGAGTGTGAAGGGAGAGCGAAGAGTGACGCAAGGCCACGTCGTCGCCAACGACGCGCGGCCATTGGCGCCTCCTCGTCGCCCGCCCAATCTCCACCATCGGTCGCCCTCGCCCCGACCATGTCTCCCCCTGATATCTAAGCATGCTTGATAGCCGTCGGCCCCTCAGGGCTCCACCTCTCTCTCTCTGTCCTTTGTTTCAGCGTCTCTCTCGTACCTAGAGAACGAGACGCGAACTGGTCTCCGTGTTCCTGGTCACGAACGAGCTGGTTTCTCTCTCTCTCTCCACCCTGCGGCCCATCCCTTCCCTCCTTCCCACTCGCCCTGTCGACGACGGCCCGCGGCTCAGCTCCGACAATCCAGTGCCTTGTCCACAAAGCTGTCTCGTCTTTCTCTGGACCGTCCAGCGCTTTTTTCGTCCCGCAAGGCACACCGTCCTCTTCAAGAACTCCGCGTGACTCTGTCTCTTTTTGAGTTTTCGTTGGCGCGCGCGTCGCGTCTCTCGCACCTAGCGTGACACCTTGGACCGTTACTCATCGATGCCCTTCTTCTAGGACTTCGGGTAAGGCGCCACTCGGTGCGCGCTGAGAGGGGGCGTCGTGCCCCCTTCGGTCCTCGTGGGCCGTCAAGGGACACCGTCATCGTCATCCTCAGCGGAAGAAGCACCGAGTCACCATCATCATCTCAAATCTCTCTCTCCACATTCACACGTGTGACTTCAGGACTCTCTCTCCCTTACGAGGCCATATATGTTTTTGAAACGGTAAGCGAGAATGGATCGGAAATAACTAAACTCTTTGACTTGTTTGCAGGTATCTCGCTTTCCAGTTTTCTTTCGAACATGCACAAGGCACTTCTCTCTGGGTGGATGCACACAACTGACGGGCCTCCTTCTTCTTCTTCTTCTTCTCCTCGCTAGATTCCCTCAAGAACCTCGGCATCAATGAAGAGACTAGGACTTCAAACCAAGAACTGTCAATGTCGTCACTTCATCGTCGAGGACATCTTTCAAGCATCCCCCGTTTGAAAACTTCAAAAAGAGCCATGCTCTTGCAACACAACGATTCAAGCTTCTTAGCCTCCAGTCCCCCCTCATCCCGGTTTGAAATCTCGGATAGTCAGATTTGCTAGTGATTCGCTATTGTCTTTCCTAGTCTCCCCCTCCCTCTTCTTCCTCTCCCGCACGAGTCGCATGCCTCCCTTCTCCTTCAGGTGTTCTCATCAGTGTTTCCTAGGGTGTCTTCCATCGTCGTCAGTTCCACGCCACTCGCTTTCTCTCTCTTTTTCTCTCCACGCTCTCAGCTCTTGCTTTCGGGGATATTCGCCGATTCCGGTAGTCCACACAACAATACGGTTTACCCCCTAAATGGCCCCTCTGGAAAGAATATACAAAAGGTGTTCTCCAGCCCGCCCTTACACGTCAAACGCGCTGTTTCTTGTTTTTGAAGCCCGTGAACTTTCCGCAAACGGTTATCTCTTTCGAAATGCGTTGCTCGTCCCAAGGCGCGCGCGCGAAAACGGCCCAATTTCCCAGTTGTTAAAGTTTCTGTTTTTCTTTTGGAGAAAATCTCGAGAGGCAAGCGGGATATGGCCCTCAATCTTCCCCCGACTTTCTTGTATTAATTTTGTTTGCGAGCCATGATTGGCTGAAACCCCGAACCCCCTGTTGTACTCTGAGTTTCATCTCTCATCCCCGTCCCCCTTCCCCCAATGTGCACCTCTTCTCATACTCTCCGGTTCTCGCAGACTTCTGGTATCTTTCGTTATTCTCTGGTGAGCAAGAAAACGCTAGGCAGCAGCATGCAGGGATCGTTGCTCGGCTGGCGGCCGTCGCTTTGTGGTCTCAATAGTTGACTGGAGTGTCATGGAACTTTTGGCCAACGCCGATAATTTCGTCACCCTGGATCGATCAGTTGAGATCGCAGCGTAGCTGCCAGCCACGACCCGCTTTCTTCGTCCTCCCCGCTGCATCGCATCCGGTCTCTAGCTTTTCTCCTTCTTCTTCTCCTTGTCTCCACACATTTCGCATCTCTTCGCCGCTGATTCTACAGGTTGTGGTAAGGCTCTTTGGTTCTCAGATCGGACACTCTTCAAGTTTTGACTATTCAAGTGCTCCTTTGGGAAAGAAACATATTTGTCCGAGATGAGCAACCCGAGAGTCTTCCATAAATTTTTGAGTCTTTCTGAAGACTTGTTCAGTCACCGAGTGCTTCTTCTTATTGGAAATATCTTCTACAATTTCTTCCTTAGTCACCTCAATCTTTTCCGGTGTTCGCATATAGTCATCATCTTAGGCTTTCTCTTCTTCACTCTTGTCATTCTCGTCACTCGAGCGATTCGATTCTATAGTTTATTCTTCGAAAGAAACAAAAAGAGAATCTATTAGCAGAGCTAATACGTCTTCCTTCCCTATTTATTGCCCCGTGTTGAATACGAGGGGCCCTCGCCTATCGACTAGGTTGCCTTCGAGTAATGGTACTACTAATGGCTAATATTCGCCTCTATCGCAATCCTCTATATCCACTCTCAAGCACTCTATTATTTTGTCTCTGTAAAGCACGGAAATGTTGAACTTGAACCTGTTCTTCAGTGAGATCAGGAACCTCGGGTTCAGGGGAGCGATAGTCCCGGATCCGAAATCCGTTTTGTATTCTTTTGTGTGCGGATGAGGACCGGGACGCGCGGCCCCTGAAGAATATGGTCTGTGGCTTGAGACAACAGTCGTTAAGGAAAGCCTTTCTGGAGTTGAAATGGGTACCCATTTGTTGTCTTAATCTTCTCTCTTTCTTTTGAATGAATGTAATCTTTCTCTTTACCCATGTCATCTCCATTGAGACAATTCTTCGATGTGTTGTCGCAAGCCACGGCCACCTGTTTGAATCGGCGGCACGGCTACGCGAAATAAACAAAGTTCTATAAGCGGTCGTAATGCAAATCGAACATTTATGGCATTTGTAATGAGAAACAAGAACGTTGAGATCGCACGTCACTTGGCCACACACTAATCAGGGAAGGAAGAAAACAATCGCTCGCTCGAAATCGAACAAGAAGAAAGAAAGAAACCGGGGGGAAATGCACATAATCTTCTGTTTTAGAATGTCACGACCTTTTCCATGAATAGAATCTAGTCCAAAAGAGGAAAAGAGAAGAAGGACAGACTAGAGAGTTGGAAAGAAGGCACTTGAACTGGGGATGCACAAAAACTGTGAGTGAGAAGGTGCGTGTGGTCGTGACAAAAGGAAGAGAGAGAACCCAGTATGACGAACGTTGAAGAGCAACGGGCGGAGAGGGAGAGACACCACGTCTGAGTGATATTCAATGACTAGTCAAAAACCAATAAATACAACTCTTTGAACATTTTGTGAAATGCACAGTAAGACTAGAAATCGTCGTCGTAGTGACCCGAACTGGACTCCCGATAGGTGATCGGCGGCGGCGTGAGCATGCTCATCGTCTCATCGCCACTCTTGATTCGCTGAGAATACGTCTTCTCCAATGGCTTCTTTGGACCGATTAATCGATACACCTGAAACATATCCTATCCTGGAAAATCCCTCACATTCTGTCTGAAGGTGTCAGTGAGGAAGACGTAGAGAAAGGGATTCGCCGCCGCGTGCACGTATTGCAAGGCATACGCCGCATAGGAAACCGTCAAGAGGACCTAATAATAGAGAGTGTCATGTGTGAAGAACAAGAACAGACCTTGTGATCTTTTGTCCAGTCTGCTTCGGTCTCGATCGCCCACTGCACACACCAGAAAGGAAGCCAGCACAGCGTGTAAGAGATGACAATTGCCAAGCCCATTATTGTGACCTGAAAGATAAGTCCGTGGAAATCAAGTGAACCTTGGTAGTTGTACGTTTCGTGGTATTGTTGCTACTGCGACGATTCCAGAATTGAGTTCTTCGTCTCCAGAGCCGGCCAATGATTTTGGCGTAGAAATACCAAATTGCGACTAGTGGCAGTAAGTATGACAAGGCAAAGACGTAGGTGGTGAAGAATCTGAAGCTTTGAAGAAATATTCGAGTCTAGACAAACCTTCTTGAGAAGACCCTCGCTTGATCGAACTCTTCGACTTGTTCATTGAGAAAGCTGAAAACCCTTTCATTAGATGTCTGAGCTAGGAGACCGGAAAATCTAGCAATAAGATTAGTCGTGTTAACAGGAAGATGAAGCATTAGTGAGAAGTGTTGAGGGTTAATCGGCTAGCTAATGGGGCTTCGTGCATGCTTACAAATCTCAAAAATTTTGAAATCTTCAAGAAAGCCTTCATTCACTAATCTTTCTTATGAATTCTGTTGAGGAATTAGTCACTAAAGAGCACGACAGTGGGGATGGAGGAGTGTCGTGCGAGCGGACAAGAAAAAGAAACAGGACGGGGACAGTGGCGTGTTTGAGCCATTTGTGACATACACAGCTCCTACAAAACGAGAAGAACATAAAAATCGGGATGAATCACGGCTCACCGCTCATACTCTGAAATGTTGTAGTGCTCAGGGATGGTGATGTTGATGAGGTCCTGGTTGTCGTTGCCCCAGAACAACATGCACGAGCACTTGCCCGGATCGTCGGGTCCAGCTAAACACGAATGGCTTTTGAGATCTCGACTTACCGCGAATTTGGACGACTTTTGTCAAGACAAGCAGTGGGAGCATCTCCAGGGTAACTATCAACCAAGCGACCATGGAGATGATCAGCGCTGCTCGAACGGATCGCCACTTGGTCGAGGAGACAGGCTCGCAGACAGCGAGATACCGATCCAATGACAAAACCCCGATGAAGACGGCACTTGCAAATTGCGATACCTGTAAAACCACCGTAAAAGATTCAAAAGGTGAACGTGCATGGCGTTAGACTTCGAAAGAGAAAGCAAGAAAACTGCATACCCCGTTTCCGCTGATGAAGAGTTTGCACATGATTTGCCCAAAGATCCATTCCCGTGTAATCGACTGAATGATGACGATCGGCGTGCCGGCGAGGAAGAGCAAGTCGGCGAGCGCCAAGTTGAAGATGTACACATTCGAGATCTGGCGCATGTCTCTGCAATGCAGCCAGCTACTTTGTTGTTCTGTGTTTTTGGCAGTGGCATTGACAGCCTTCTCGCTCACAGACACATGCGTGTTATTATTTTAATTCACCCCACGCTTTTCTCGGGAGCGACGACGTGATGATGCGCGTGAACGGCGAGCCCCCCAAAATGAGTTTGTTGCGTCGAAGCAGACGCCTCTTCCTTCTCCCCCACGTGGTCATGGCTTGTTTATCTGTCCGACCACCCGCTGAACGCGCTTCTTCTTCCATTTTGCTCATCGAATTCTTCCACCACAGAGCTCGAAGAAATTTTGCCGGATTGTTTTTGCATAAGGAAACTCTCTCAGACAACACTCCTTTAGATGCAGATCTGCCTTCGTCAATTTACATTGTCTTTCACGTGAGTGTTCTCCCTTTTCCCACTGCCCCCTCCAAAATGAGGCAAGAAAGCGAGAATGGAGAAACATCAAAGAGTGAACTCCTTGGACGCGGCGGCGGTGGCGGTGGAAGAGGAGGGAGAGACGAGAGTCTTCTCACTTTCAAGAGGCGCCGTTGCACCACCGAACCTTCACCCGAAGAAGGCATCCGCGCGCAAAGCAATTCTTTCCTCGCTTCAAAAGAGTCGGACAAGCTTTCTTTGAGTGAAGACGCTGAACCGTGAAGGCAACCCATAACCCGCGCTGTGTCTTGAAGACGGATTTTGTTTCTGAGAATATCCACGAATTTGGAAAGAGCTCTAAGGTTGACGCCATGGCCTCTTGAGTCCTCTTCTTGCAGACGAAAGAGAGAGACTTCCTCGTTCTCTTTACCGGCATGTCGCGCGAACATTTTCGTCTTGCCGGCCGACCATCGCTTTTAGCACAACCCAGCGCGTCACATTGCTACAAAGAACAACAGAAAGCTCTTGTTTCTTGGGCGGCACGCTTTTCACCTCCCGCCGCCTGCCGCCCTTTTGATCGCCAAGTGAGCGGAGGTCAACACGGGAGTGCGCTTCTCTTGTTCGCCGCCGCCTAGCTTCTTCACAGAAGAAAGAAGCGCGACTTCTCTGTATTGGTAAAGAGGAGGAGAAGGAGACGAACTGTGACATGTTTGCTTACCGAAAGCAGAGAATCGCCGAGAGGACGAGGAGGTTGCCGGGGATGCCGACGGCCGCCGCCAAGCCCCATGCGACGTTGCCAAAGATCTTCGCCTAAAACTTGTTCACAAATAAATCATGTGAGAGGGGGATGCGTGCTGGAAGTGTGGCTTCTCGAAACTTTAGGGATCCATTTCTTTTTCTAAAGCGACATCGGGAACGTTTTCTATTCTGTGCCTTCTCCTTGAGATTTGTGGTGTCTTTTGCAAGGAGACGTCAAGGAGACGGATGTAAAGTGTGTTGAACAAGAGATCTGAGTGGAGGGGGTATCTTCCACCTTCTCTTTCGCCTCTCAACGACACAACTGGACTCGACGAACCCCCATGAGGATACTCTTCCTTCCCCTCCTTCTCATCCCTGGTTGTGTCACCACAAAAAATAGTCTGCTGAGAGCACAGAGGGAGAGATTGTTCTGCTGCTCTAGTGAGGAAGATGGAGGAGGAAAATGAGTATGAGGAACGCTGGCTGTGCTCACTCTATAAAGCCAATTCGCAATTCCGTCAGGGCCCCGCCGGATGTCCGTCGTGGCCTAGAAGGAATCACCCCTCTTCCCCTCCTTCGCCCACATTTACGGAGTTCTCTCCCACAGACGGATTTGCATTTTTCTTTCCTCCTTCGCGGCCTCTCGATTCACCAGAGAGCCATATGTGCAAGAAGACAAATTTGAGCGGAGGACGGCACGCAGCCGGGAGGAAATTGCTGGAGGAAAGACTGAGGAGAGAAGAACTTCGGTCACTCGGGGATGCAAAGCGAAAACAATTCATTCAAGTTGTTGCCGCGCAGTCTCTCCCTCCTCGTCGAGGTCGGGGAGAGATTCGTTTCAGTCTCCCCCCTTAGCCGTGAACGTTGTGTAATTGCAATGGCGTCGCTCGGAGCGGGGGGGGGGGGGGGGGGCAG
>JAQIXL010001188.1:0-20025 GCA_034700245.1 Poikilolaimus oxycercus
TCTCGCTCGAAGTAGTGGAGACGCGGCACGTAGCGACGAGTGGCGAGGCGCGAGAGGACGTGGATCTCCTGGTGAAGAAGGTTCACCGCCTCGTCCCGGTCGCGCTCCACCTGCAACCATCAGAGAGGAGGAGAAAGGGAGAGAATGAAGTGTGGTCAGACTGTGATTCAAAATGGAACCATGCAAAGCGTATTTAAATTTGGGAGAAACGTTAAGGTCATCGAGGGAGGCAAAACTTGTGCCATGCAAAAATGCTTCGTGTGAAACGACTAATTCAAAGTTTCAGGTCAAAAACTTCGCTTGTTTGTTTCGCAAATTAGCGTTTCTCGGTTTCAATTTCAGTTTTCCGTCCAAGACAGGTAGAGATGCCACTATTTTGTGAGTCTGAGCGATTTAGCCTAGCAATTCCACCACGAAACGTCTCGGTGGAGCCTTTTGCCCTCCTTTGCTTTCCCTTGCGAACCTTGATGGCGAACTTCTGCTTGCCGTCCGTCGAGATCGCCTTGTAGACCGTCGAGTGCTTGCCTACAAAGGCCCAGCTTCAGATGGCCCTTCCAGACTTGGTCTATTTCGGCCGGGAAATTCTTTTCCGGGCCGAAATACCCTCTCATGGCCCACCGATGGCGATGGTCTCGAGGGTGAAGTGCTTCTCGTCGGTGGCGATCGCTGTCTTCAGCGTCTGCGGGGCTTCCTCTTCGGCCTGAAATCAGACGAGTTACTGCCGCTTCTAGAACCATTCACTTGAAGAGCCAAGAGAGGAGGAAGAGGAGAGAGCTTACCATCGAGCCGCGTCGCGTGTTGTCCTGTAGCAAAGTGAACGAGGTGTTTTTGCATTGCAATATCTTCAAGCTTAGGTGAGACAATCAAATCTTTCTCTTCATTCGTGAGACGCTCTATGGATGCAACACGTTTCCCTCTTCATCATGGAAATGAATCACGAGACACTAGACGAGAACTCCAAAAGGTTAACGTTGACACAAATGCCCCGCTTGAAAATTTGCTCACTGAAACAACAGTTTCATTTCACGTTCTGTTTTATTGTAGAATCGTCCGACTCCCAATCTTTCTTTTGTCGTAGTGTGCAGTGTAGAATGCTTTTTATCATGAAAGCGTGTTTGTATTTGTTCTATGAGTTCATGGAAGACCCGTCGGAATAAAATAGGACAAGAAGAAGAAGTTGGAAGAGCCGTTAGTGAAGCACATTGAAGGCAGCTACGAGGAGAAGCGAGAGGCTGGCGAGGTGACTGAAGGCCGAGTTGCAGAGGTCGTCTCGACACGGGCACATCGTCGCTCGCTCCAACGGCCCGATCAACCATTTACCAACCTGAAAACTTTTTGTGGTTTGACAAGTTCTAACATAAGGCCGCTGCTTCTAGTGGCTTCTAGCGCGTAACGCGTTGTTTTTTACTGACAATTCTTTGATAAAACCGCGTTTTCACAGGGATCGCGAGTGGTCAATCGTCCAAATCAAGTGAAAACTTTTGGAAAGAGTGGAATGCGGCTGTCGCCCATGAACCACAACTGCCTTTTTAAGCCGGTGTGAAACCGAAGGCTCCTTTAGAAGCCCTGTCAAAAAGCTATCTTGAAATGGACCTGATGGCAAGTGTTTTGAAAGCCAGTCGTCAGCACCAAACTTCGTTGAGTCAACGATTGAAATAAAGAAGTCTCACTGAAACCGCAACTTCTCTTGCCTCGCCACCCTTGAACAAGTGCTGGAGACTTCCCCATTATCCCCTTGACTGTGTATGTCTAGAAAGTTTTCGGGGGACCAACTTCCTGCTCGATGTGAATTGTCGTGTAGTACCTGTTCCTTGTTGTGACAGTTGCCTCTCTCTCCCTCGTGGTAAGGTCGGCCGTCTCTCCAGAGCCTCGACCAGCAGTCTCGCACCACCACTGGCTCGCCTGCTCTCTTCTTCGTTGAAGAAGTGGGAGAGACCTTTGAAGTGTCCGACGAGCTTCACACAAGCGTCCCGAACGCCGTTCTCATTCCGACACACTCGAATCCGAACGCCTTCTCGAGTCGGTCGAGCCGCTGAAGGCGCGTCGGCGCAGTGGTCCGCGAGTCCAGGGACGAAGAGTCCGTCCTAAACGACCAATTACTTTTCCACTGACCGCGCCCATGAGAAAACGTTAACAATTTTGACATTTTTGTTTTATTTACAAAGCGAAACTGTCAAATGCCTACCCTCTGCATGGCCTGGAAGAGCTGCGTGAGGTTCTTCGGGCTCTGCGTCGGCGACAGCGTGGCCGATCTGCTGAACTCAAAGCGAAATCTACTAATCTACCGTAACGTGAAGGAGCGCCGATAATTGAGAGCCACACAGGAATAACAAACAATTTGCTCCTTGTCGGGTTTCGCCGTCGTCGACGTCGTAAAAGCGGCGGCTCCTGAAAAGTGAAACCTTCGATGGGGGAGAATAAAAGTTGGTCAGCTGAAATTCGATCTGCGAGCCTAATGACATTTCGAAAGTCGCCTTTTCTTCTCTTTTCTTCTTTCTCCTTCTTCATGCTCATCACGGAGAACGGGGCAAGGCCAACGGGCAAAACAGAAGTTTTTTTGAGAAAACAAGAAGGAAAAGGGGGTATAACTGCGTGTTCCTTCGTCGTCTCTTTTCGGGAAACTCAATTCCGTCTCGTTTCTCTTTCGTCTTGGAGGAGAACTATGGGGGAAGTTGTCCAAAGTGGCGTGCGGAGCTTGAGGCTTTCGCTCGGCTGAAGACAATTTGGGGTGCGAGTTGCAGCCTCTCTGTCTCAGTTGCCAAATAATCTAAGGAAGGCGGAAAATGGGAACTTACGCGACTCAACTTCAGGAAGAAAGAAGAGCAACAAGAGGGGGATCATCGCGTCATCTTGGCCTCTTCAAAATGACTTCTTCTTCTTCTTCTTCGTCTTTGAGGTCTCCTCTTCGGCGTTCTGGATCGAGCACGCGAAGAAGAAAATAAACGAGGAGACTCGAAGCTAGTTGCAGCGTCGTCCAAGGGCTCGATGACGGCCCGGCGGGAGGGGGACGGCGGACGCCGAAAAGTTGAAGGCTCGCCGAGTCGACCAGCTCCGTCCGAATTGGCCCCCAGAGGGCGGATGCCTTTGGACGCGACGGCTATGCACGCGCCAAGGCGGATCGCCTCGAAAGACGCTGGACTCCAGGGTCCCGCCCTCCTCCTCCCCCTTTCCTCTTTCTTCTTCAAGACTCCATGCTTTCCGTTAATCAAACCTGCCCCCTCCTCCCCCTCGTCTAAACAGAAAATCGAAATCTTTTCTCTTGAATGAAGTGTAATTCTCTTCTCAGTCGTCCTTCTCCTTGGCTGGGAATTTGGCGTGAAGAGCCTTGACCGTGGCTCCGAGGTTTGCTTGGCGCGTCTGCTGCAAACGGAGGGAAATATTGCGGAACCCCGATGAACATGTGTTTCGTGTCTGACCCAAAGAACCCTAAGTTCCTTCCACCCTTTCTTTGTTGAGGGTGCTTGTGTTTAAAATGAACCATGATCGAGTACCCGACGGAGCTCGTAGAGCCGTGTCGGCACGCGCGGCAGTTGCTCCTCCTCGAGACGGCGACTCAGAACATCGCTGATTAATTCTGGGAAGAGAGCTTGTTGAAGGGTTGAAAGACAAACCGAAACGAGGGATGGTCGGAGGACGGACGAGAGTGACGACGAGGTCGAAACGCTCGAGGACCACGTCTTCTAGGTGGGAGCTCCGACTCATGCCCACGACCTAGGAGTATTTTAGACTTGAGAGATCATTACTATGACGGGCATTTCAGCCAAGGTCTCGAGGAATGAACGAATGTGATTCTGAAGAAGATCTTCCAGTAAAAAGATCACACCTTGATTTTGGACCTCGAATTGTCCTTGAAGATCTCAAGACGATCCACAAGGACAAGAACGTAAGTGTCGCGTTTTAGAAGCTGGAACTTCTCTCTGTGCATAGAAGCTCACGTTGAGAATGGTCTTCATGATCTTGGTTCGATATTTCGTGGCGAACGTCTTTCGAGTTATTCTGACAACAGTTGCATGGACCTTGAGGGCAGCCGCCTCGGCCCAGGCTGTCTATAAATAGAGGAATTATGAGCTTCGATGACATCCGACCTTCCCGCTTCCTTCTTCTCCTACGAGAAGCACCCATTTGACGGCACGTCTTCGAAGCGGGAACGTGGGCCAACCGGACAAGCCTGAAATTTATGTCTCTTCTGGTCTTCTCGAGAGTCTCAACAGACCAAGTGGAATGACTACGACGCAGTAGAGAAGGTTTCGGATGTCGAAGACCAGAGCTCCATTGAAGGTTGTGACTATTGCTCTGAAGGAAGGAGGAATGAGGGGGCGTTTGTTGATTTCTCTTTCTCTCCCTTTACAAAAACGACAAACACACTTGATGGAAATGAGCTGCTCGAAGGGGACCACGTCTCGACGAGCAGCGACGACGCCCAGAAGGAACAGCTCGCTGTGCACGTTTTCTACTCTCTGCAAAAGAGGAGAAGAGATTCAATTTTCCCTTTGACCACACAAATTGTTGAGTTTCTTTCAAAAAACAGAAACCTCATTGAAGGTTCCAAGTGGATTACAGGGACGTTCATGAGCAATGGCGAAGAAGGCGCCTCGAACCTCGGACAAAGTCTCCGAAAGCGAATTTAGCTATTTGGAAAGGGTTACTGTAACGATGAAAAGACCAACTGCTGGAAGGTTCAGAGGGTCGACTCGAGAGCGTTGGGCGTCGAGTTTCTCGTCCTCTCGACGACGCTCGATTTCACCCTCGAGAAGGCGACGAGTGCTCAAACCGAGCACCTCCAACTCCCGCTGACGCATGGCTCGAACGCGTTTGCGCGTGAAATATCCTCGGGTCCGCTGGGCATTGGACTTTATGGACTTGACTTACAGCTTGAATCTTGATAATAGCCTGGACGGGGTCCATCTTGGCTTGGTCCGATCGAAGGTCCATCGCCTTCTGGTACACATATTTGAGGTAGTTGCGACGGGAAATAGATTGGTAGACTGAGAAACTGTTCAAGAGAAGAGAAGATTCAACCTCTTTCAAGCTTTTGAATGACCAGACAAGCATCGTCGAGGGAGAGCACTGTGGCATCGCCGATCTTGAAGAGGACTCAAAGAGAGACAAAAACCCGCACCACATCTGTTTCAGCCACATCCAACTTGATCTCCGATGTCCTACGTGCTGTCGCCAACTTCTGCATCTCCAACACACGAAAGCGTTCACGACGCTGCTCGTCGAGCCGGGCAAGACGAGTGTTGACCAACTGCCCACTGATGCATATCGATACCGTATGCTGAGACCTCAGTTGTTTGCCTCGATTGCAACAATACCCTGGCAATGTTCTTTTCTAGCAGAATGGAGTCCCATCGGCGATGATAACTCTCGGGCAAGTTGACGACTTCTTGGATAAATAGGTCTGAAGACGTCGTTCTTGAAGACAAAAAGCGACCTTGAAGTTGCTTGGCTATCCGAAGGAGGACGGCTTGGTTAGAAGAGGTAGCCTCCACATAAAGTTGACGATCGGCGAGGGCAAGGAGCTCTGTGAGCCGGGCGAACTGCAGTACCACCGCCGTGCTCCTGTTGGCCAGACTTTTCTGATAAACGACAATCGTCAAGGTGTTCGAGGAGAAGACTGACCTTGTCACGACGACCCGGCGCGGACAACTTCGCGTCAACAGCGACGGCTTCTTCAAGCAGAGCCAACGTCTCCTCCTTCGTCCGCCACATTCCTCGGCCTTCCCAAAGAATGTGCATTCGAGCATGTTCCTCTTGCCTCCTCCGGATATCGAGGTTCGTTTGATTTGTTGCTTCCTTCTCCAGAGAAGGGGGCCCAACCCCTCCTCAACCCCATCTTGCCATGATTGTGTGCGTTGATTGTAACTGCTGGCTGGCGGTCGTCGCCTCGACTTGTCCGTCCATCCTTCTTCTTCTCTCCTTCCCCCAACAGAATTCTCGTTTTCTCGACTTGCTCCCTTTCCCACTCCCCCTCCCTCTCCCCGCAAAACGTTTCGATGCCGGCGGGCGCGAAACGTTTGACCCGCGCCGATTTATTGCGGACTCTCTCTTCTACTTTACAACGAAGACCAAGAAAGGCGGACGGCAGCGTCGCCGCCTCGAAGAAGAAGGAGGAAGAGAAGACGACGACCACGTCGGCCATTACGAGTGACATCGACATCGACGCTGCGGACATGGGTCTTCGACGATCGGATGCTCTCATTAAAGGTAAGCCTAGCCCCCTCCTCCTGAGGATGACACCTTGTACCGAGGGTTACGGTAAGGGTTATAAAGGAAGATCTTACAGTAGATGGCTGGGAGAATGGGAACAAGTCCCCGTTGAGTCCACGACGCTCGATGAGAACGTCGTCGACGAGCCCCACGAGTCCCACGGCGCCCGCAGCTGCAGCAGCGGCGAGTAGCCGTCTCATTGCAGCCGATACAGCCGGGATCATGGACGACATGAACGGCTTTCTTCTCACACCGTATGCTCGAGCTGTGGAAGTGAGTAGTGAAATTCGCGGCGAGACCGAGTCTCCAGGTCTTCGATCTTCGACATGAACGATCCGTGGACACGAAGGTGGCCAAGTTCCTTCTCATGGACTATTGTCTTCAAATGCTCAAGGCGTATGTGGACGATGATGTAAGTGGAGAGTTTCGTAATGAAATTGTTTTCAGATTTCAGCCTTGTTGAAGAAAGACAAACATCTGGATGACCTGAAGGTCTTCGGCCTTTGGGTCTCGTTGATGAAGGTCCTCACTGGCGACCCGATCTACGAGGACTCCATCGAGAAGATTTATGCCTTGGAGAAGAAGGTGAAACATCTCGACGACAGGTTCACATCCGGGTTCAGACCGTACCCTTCATGGTCTTTGATGGGCCGCGTCTCATCGTGAGAGTCAATGGCCGAGACATCTCCGGTGCCATGGACTTGTACCTCAAGACGGCGAATGCACAAGCGGACACCTCCTTCAATATGCCCGTGAGTCTCTTGGAAAAAGGAAGAGAGAAGAAGCTGGGGAAATGTTTCTTCGATTAGAAGTCGTCTTCCTCCCTGCACGCATGTCAGAATCAATTACGCGAATTAGTGTTTTTCACCCTTTGGAGACCTCGAGGGCTTGAACATGGGGCAACCGCACCTTCCTCTCTCCTCTCTCTGCCACCATTCCTCTCCTTTTTCTCTCATAAGACCCTCAACTTGCTCACCCCGTGATGCCACCTGGAACTGGTGAAAGCAAACTACGCAGAGAAAAACGCCTCCTCCGATCATTTCGGCAACGTTTCAACAAAGACGATGGGCGGAAGAGAAGGAAGGAGTTGGTTGGTGGAAGAAGGATGAAGACAGAGGAATGCGACGTCGTCTTCGTGACAAGAAAATTGATAGCTCACCTCACTCCAGGGGGGCGCGTCACCTTCGCCCGAAAAAGAGACGAGATTTATAATTGTTCCAGTTCTTTTAGTTCTTCATCGGGTCCATGCTCTACACGACGTTGATCACGAATCCGGGCAGTGAAGCCGAGTGGGAGCAACGTTGGCAGAATATGGTTCGAGAGGTTGGAGACAGTTTGAAACATATCAACGACGGGTTGATTCTAGTTGAGTCGTGCAGTGACTCTCGATTTCCTCTTGGGCTACATCGAGAACGTCCGTCCGGACTATCGAACCGCGCGACAAATCCACAATTTCATGTGGAACTCGCCGCTCGTCGAGAAGACCAGGGTCTTTCTTGGCCCCACCTTTGCAGAAAAGAGAATGTTTCCAGGACGTTGTGGAACGCGCAAGTCACACAATCGGACCCGTGGGCTATATCTACAAGAAGGTGCATTCTTGGCTGGCCGACTGATCAACAAATACTCACTCATGCTCAAGTCTCTCCTTCTCTCCCTTCTACATACCACTCAGTACCTCTCTGGAAATAGCTAACGCGCCTTTGGTCTTCTTTTGACAAGAAGTTTATCGAATCGAAGTAAATTTATCTCTCTGAACAAAAAGAAACCAAACGGTCACGAACGCGTTGATCGAGCAAGGAAGAAGGCGAAGTGAAGAGACGTGAAAGACGGCGTTCATCTCATGAGACGAGACTCGCCCATGGAGGTATGATCGGCTGCGGGTTCTGCAGGTACGCCATGACGACCGCCGACACCGAGAGCCTGAAGAAGAGGTTCGTTTGCCGTTCTTAGGATTCCAAGCTAATTATAGCGCTAGAGACTATCTCCTTCTATCGTTCTATTAAAAAGTCAGCTAAACTCACATGTACGAGCTGACGATCTGCTTCGCGTCGTCGGTGGATCGAGTGTTGGCGAAGGAGATGCACGAGCAGACGAGCGCCGCCCACGCGCACCATTTCATCTAAAGAAAAGCCATGTTCACAACGAAGGCAACACGAACTCTCATCATAAGGCCGCACATGGAGAATATCATGCCGAGCACGTTCATGTACTCGGGCAGCGGGTCGTCACCGATAGCTGCCGGACCACCACCCAGCGCTGGATCGAGAAGCTTGTACCTAAAAGAAAAGGATGAAGAAAGAACAAAAGAAAGGAAGTCAAAGACGAACTTACCGAACAATCTTGTTTGGTCGACGAAGGTCGCCCGTGTTGTTCTGCATCTCGCTGGATAACACTGAAATCAACAACGTTGGTAGAAGAGAAGAAGCAGTCGATAGAACACGCGAGAATGTTAGCGCTGACGGCGCACACAGAGGTCAATCGATTGGATAATGCCTATTCAAGGTTGCATATCGATGATGCATTCTAAGTGCGCGCGATCCCAGCACGGGTTCCCTATTTTAGAAGCAGAAAACGCTAAGTGAAGACACCAAAACGATGGAAAACACGGCAAAACAAGAAGAAACGCGAAAGGAAACAATCGTCTCCAAAACTTTTCTTACCGTGCACGAGATTTAGCAACGCGGTAAAGCTCGTGCGGTGAGGCTGATTTTTCTGGGCGACGTTTTGAACAACTCTTGTGCTCTGTTTTCCTTGAATTTGTCTTGTTTTCTCTCCTTGATGCACCTTTCACGTGTTTCCCGCTAAACTTTATGCTCGTGGATGAGGTTTCTTCTCGTGTAATTGCGTATTATTGATCGAGAACATCATGCGACACTAGTAATCGCGCGATTTTCAGGCCATGAGATTACCTCTGGGCATATTGAGCTTATTCTTCTTTGTCACGGGTAGTGCCGGTCTCTTCGAGGATCAAATTGGAAAGTTCGACTGGTTAGTTCACTGTCTTGTTGTTTATACCCATTGGTTCAGGCGAAAAGAGTTCATTGGCTGCCCCGCTCAGGCGCACTTCGAGCCGAGCCGCTCGTTGGGAAGTGGCGGCTCACAGAAACCGCGAATCCCGCATCTCATCGTGAGTACGCGCCTTCACGCCATCGCCGCCATCACCACGAACACTGGCGATTTGGGTAAGCTCGAATATTTCTTGTGTGATGCAAAGGGATTCTTCAGCTTGGAGACGACTTCAAGAAGACAATGGAAGTCTTCACGCCGATCCTTTTGTGGTAAAAGGACGATGTTTGTGCTTCTTTCTGTTTCGCTTACGCCTTGTAGACATTTATGCTCTATCGGACAGCGGTCGAGTGCTCCGCGCCTGGGATCAGCGAACGGGTGCCCTCCGATGGCAGACCAGTCTCGACGACACACCGAACGAAGAGTGAGTTGTAGATATCTTGCCAGATTTACACCTTCTTTAGGTATGCTAATGTTGCCCTGGGTGGCGAAATCGTTGGTGCGCTTGTCGGCAAGAAGCTCATCGGCGTGAGCACCAGCGAAGGCGTGAGAAAATGGACGACCGATGTGATTCCCAGTTCTGAGACGAGGTTCGTTGCTCTTTTGATCTCGTATTTGTGCTTCTCAGCATTTGGACGGGTCTCGGAACGACGAGCAGTGGCGCTTTTGTCGTTGTTTCACTGACAAAATCCTCGTTGAATGCGTGGAAGGTGGACATCGAAGGAAATGTGGAACAGAGAAAGAGCTTCGAAGTCTCGGCCGACAAGTACAGGTACGTACGAGCGATTCTCTAAGGAAGCTTCGACTTCAGTTGCTCGGTCGTGGGCAGCGCCGTGGTTTGCGCTTCATCAGGCGGCACCGCTGTTCAAGTCGTCGATCTCACAAGTTTCACCCTTCAAAAGGCGACAGTCGAGGAGTCGGTGCGAAGCATCGTCGCGTTGGCTACACCAACGACCAACTTCTTTGGCGTTCTCGGCTATGGTGGAACCACTATTTTTCGGTTCGTCTCAATTTTCTCATTCTTATTTTGCGAGTTCAGTGCTACTGCCGATTCTATCACGCCGGTGCTTCGCCTTACGGAACGAGTGGACTCACTGGCTGTCACATTGGTTGATTCAAGTGCTAAGACGGTCGTAGCTGCCTTTGCTTCTTCATGGTTCACGCTCTATGAGCTTCCAGAGGGAAAGAAGATCGGAGAGGTATGTTTGTTGTTATGCGCGCGATTTTATTGGAATCGTTTAGTTCAACATTGTTGGGTCGGACCGCGTCCCAGTCCAGAATGCTTGGATCACGGCGACGTCGGCGAATTCGTACGAAATCGTCACGGTTGGTCACGACTGCCGAGTGGAGCTCTTCGCTGTTTCGCCGAAGGGAGGAAGGTAGTGATTATGTGCAGTGAGGATGTTTATGCCAATTTTTAGCGCGACGTCGGTGACTGCTGAATGGACTCGCGAAGAGGCGCTCGCTCGTATCGCCAATGTCGAAATGTTGGATCTGCCGTTGTCCGAGGCGCAAGCACAGATTGAGAGCGAATTCGGTGAACAAGGCAAGAGAAAGTTATTCTTCGTCGAAAACGGGAACTTCAGCTGGGCTTCTTGCATCTGTTCGTCGTCGTCTTGTCGGGCAAGTCCAGCAGCTGAGTCGCGCCCTGACGAAGACCGTCGATCAGCTCTTCCATCTCTCTACTGTGATCTCTTTCCGCGCAAACAGCTTCTCCGAGCTTGTTGAGAACGTCAAAAGAGCAGCTAGGTTCGTATTTTGCACTTCGTTGACTCGCTTGTAGTCCAACTCGAGTGTCGGGCGGTGTTCTGGAGAGAGACGTGTTCAACCTACGGAAGATCATTGTTGTGACGACTTTGGATGGAGTTATCCTGGGACTGGACAGCGTCGATGGAGTTATTGTCTGGCGCTTCTGGCTCGGAGAGAACTTCAAACCGCTCTCGTCGCTCATTGGCGGAAAGCAATTGGTAAGAAACAGCCTTTTAGTTGAAGAGAGAGAGTTGGTTCAGGTTCCTCTCCTTGTTCAACGTACGACGGCTTATTATCAGCTTGATCCTCAAGTCCTCGTTGGATTTGCCGACAAGGTTTAAGATTTCGGTGAATGTTGACGCTTGATCTTTAGCTTTCGAATGTCGGTCGTCTCTTGGCCTTCCATCCAATGACAGGAAAAGTGCTTTCGGAAAAGCGACTCGACGCGGCCATCAAGCGTCTTGACCTTCTATCGACTGCCGACAAGAACTACCTTCATTCGGCTGTTGTCATCGACGTCAATGACAAGGTTTCCTGTTTTTCTGTCCGTGAAACGATTTCTTCAGATTACTCTTTATCCGCTTCCGGAGGAGCTACCTTCGTCGCAGCTTCCGATTTACGTCTTCTCAACTGATGTTACCGGACAGACGAGTGGAAGTCGGCTGAAGCTCTCGTCGGATCATGCCAGTGGCTCGCTGATCCCCGAGTGGTCGGCACAGTTGACGACGTCGCCCACGGAAAAGATCATTGCCATTGAATCGAAGCCTGTCTATCGTATGTTTATTCTTTAACATTAGTTTGAGGATTTCAGAACGGGTACATTCGGCGGGTCGAGTTCTTCTCGATCGAAATGTCCAGTACAAGTACTCGAATCCGAACCTCGTGGCTGTGGCGACCTTCGACACGCTTTCGCAGCAACTTGTGAGGCGTTGGATCTGGAAGAAATCTTTCTAGACGATTCACATGATCGACGCCGTCTCAGGAGTTGTCGTCTACACGTCGAAGATCCAGAAAGTGGCCGAGCCGATTCTTTTCGTGCACTGTGAAAACTGGCTTGCGGTTGGTGATCTCTATGAGAAGTTGAAAAGTTTTAGTATTCGTATTGGAACGAGAAGGGTCGTCGCACGGAAGTGAGCGTGGTGGAGCTCTACGAGGGAGGTGAGGAGCCGACGGACACGGAGAAGTTCGACTCTACTCTCGCTGTGAACAAGAAGCCGGAGGCACTCACACAGTCCTTCATCTTCTCGCAAGGCATCTCAGCTATGGGAGTTACCGAGACAGGTTCGTCTTCGTTCTCTTGAAGAAATTCTTGTTTAGAACAGGGACTGACGACTCGATCACTGCTCATGGCTTTGCCGTTTGGAGGAATCTTTGAGGTTCGACATTGATGTCTTCATTGAGAATTCATAGGTGTCAAAACGAATTGTCGATGCGACACGACCGACGGAGATTACACAGGAAATGCGAGAGGAGGGATGGATACCGTATATTCCTGAGATCCCGATTGCCACCGAGGACATGGTCAACTACAATCAGACCGTCTTCAGAGTTAGAGGCATCAAGACTTCGTGAGTTGTTGCTTTGAGGAAGAATTGAGAATGGACTTCAGAGCGTCTGGCTTGGAGTCGACGAGCTTGATGTTGGCGTACGGCATCGACTTGTTCTACACGCGGTTGACTCCGAGTGGAACTTTCGACATCCTCAAGGTACATAGTCTTTGGAGTTAGGCCCAACTGAGGACTGATTGTAGGACGATTTTGATCACATCTTCATCAGTATTGTGCTCATCGGATTGGTTGTCGGGTCGATTGTGTGCAAGAAGCTCGCGAGGAGCCATCACCTCAAGCAGCAATGGGCATAGTGAGAAGCTCAGACCTTCGTACTTTCTTTTGGTGTGTCATGAAGACGTCGATGAGAGTTCTTCAGCTTCTTCCAATCCTTCTCCCTCATGGTGTTGATTGAATACGGGCCAATTGGTTCTTCTTCCAGCTGCTCTCTTCCAGTTCCCTTCTTGTTGTTACTCTTCGATTTCATCCCATTCTTCTTCTTCTTCTTCTTTGAGAGATGTGATATCGTCGTGAATCCCCTCCTTGTCTACAATAACTTGCTCGCTCCTTCGATTTCATCGTCCAAAAAGCACTCATACAGGGATTTCACTTGTTGTTTCTGGCCATCAATGTCTCAGAAAAGCTTTCCTTGTGCTATAGAAATGCAAAAGAAAGAGAGATTCTTTTTCATCTTCTCACAGTTGTTGCTGTTGTGAGGGGTTTTTGTCTTTAGTAGTCAGAGAGGTCGCTTCGCTGCCTGCGTTGGCCGATTTCGCTTAGGAGCTGATCTTCGTCTTGTGTTGTTGCCTGAATGAAAAGCTGATTGTGAGTCTCTCTTGTCTTCATCTCGTCTTCTTCCTCTTCCTCTTTTCTTTGTTTGTTCAGATTTAGTGATGAGGCGATAAACGAGATTCGTTCTTGTCAGAGTGATGAGTGAGAGGTTGAAGTCCTCGATCAGACTATTTTTATGATTCAAACTTATGGCGCAGTTAGTACTAGTTCACCGTTGAAGATGGCCGAGTCGCGTGTTCAGCGCACGGAGTTCATGCAGTGGAAGATGGAGAAGGCGCAGACTGTCGGTCCCGGCGCGGGCCGCGCTTTCAGTGTAAGTCCCTCGTTCTTCGTTTCTCTTTTCTTTCCTCCTCGGAGAAGAGATATTTGATCTTCCTGCCATCTGTTCCGACTGCTCGGCGGGAGGCTGTGAAGTCTTCCCTTCTCTTCTCTCAGTCGTCATTGAAACCAAATGGTTACGAGAAGAAGGGAGATTTTCGAGTCTCTAAACGACTAACGGAGAACATCAGAGGATGTGTCTGGAGAATAAAGGAGAGTTTTCAGGCCGTGCCGCTCATCCCCTCGGATTTGAGCGAAGGCTCGCAGTCGCGTTCCGTCGTGGAGTCGGCCGTCATTCAGAGGGCTCTCAACAATCCCCTCGTGCCACTCGGAATGCTCGCCACTGTTGGATGTCTCATCGGAATGAGCCGCGCCATCCTCAACCGAAACCAGATGCAAGCACAGAAGTTCATGCGTGGAAGATGCGCCGCCCAAGGCTTCACGATCTTCGCCCTCGTCGCCGGAGCTCTCGTCTACAGCTCGAGTGCGAAGAAGGAGACGACGAGTCCGGCGTCGACACCGCAGTAGCACGTCTGTTGCTTGCTGGTTATCCTTTGCTTGAGTATACAATATATTTTTGAGTCAGGAAAGAGAAGATAAACATGTATTGAGTGTATGTATAGTGAGGTCGCAGGGCTTAGTGATGCCTTTATGGACCTAGGAGTGGAGACTAACAAAGAACCCAGTGAATCCACTACCAAAGGGAAGAGGGGATGTTCAAGATGGGACCGACAGCAGCACATTACCTCTTTCCTTCGATAGAGGGGACAATGGGGGGGAAGTCTCTTTCGTCTAGAGTTTCGAGCTAAATTAGAAACGAGAGCGAGAAGCCGAGCGGATGACCGCAGCCGAGGCCGAAGTCTGAACACCGCCTCCTGGGGCGACCGACGCCGAGGCGCGAGAGCGGGAACGAAGCTTGGAGAGGGAGTTCTCGGCCACGTCGGCTCGTTCCTCGGCGTCCTCAAGTTGGTGCTGGAGTTGACGGAACTTCTGGAGGTTCGTGTTGGCGATCTCCTCCTGGAATATGGGAGCATTTCTTCAAGAGAAGTAGACGTACAGCTTCCTCGATCTGCTTCTTCTGAGCCTTGAGCTTGCCCTGGAGCTTCTCGATGAGGTCGTTAAGACGATCGAAGTTCTTCTTGTTCTCGTCGACCTGGAACTGAAGCTCGCGGGCCTGACGATCAGCCTTGGCGAGGTTCTTCTGCGTCTCCTGTTGGCGGCGTTGCTCTCCGTCAAGCTCCTGCTCGATTTCACGAATGCGCTGTTCGAGCTTGCCGATCACCTAGGAAGAGGATCAGGTTACAGGACTGAACAAACCTTCTTTCCTCCCTTGAGAGCGGCTGCTTCGGCCTCGTCGAGGCGGACCTGGATCTCCTTGATCTGCTGTTCGAGTCCCTTTGTAGCACGATTGAGGTTCTGCGAGTGCTCTTGTTCCTGACGAAGCTGTTCAGCGAGGCTCGAAGCATCGGCCATGGCCTTCTTGGCTCGGTCCTCGGCTGCCTTGTATTCATTGAGCGTCTCATCAAGGTCAGCCTAGAGAGGGTTCGACAGAGATGAGAACTCACATGAGTAGCCTGGATCTCGCCCTCGAGCTTCCTCCTCGTGGCCGAGAGAGACGAGACCTGGACGGCGAGCTCGTTCGCTTGTTCACGAGCATCAGCAGCCTCGTACTCAGCTTGCTTGCGAGCGCGTTCGATGGCCTCGTTGGAAACGGCCAGCTCCTCCTTCTCCGATTGAAGAATCTGGGCACGCTTCTCGGCGTTGAAGAACTGGTCGCGGACGTCGTCACGCTGGCGTTGCTCCTCTTCCACCTGACAGGAGACTTGCAAAATCAGTTACAGTATACTTGGACTTGAAGCTCTCGGATCTGTTCTTGGTGACGTTTCAGGTTCTTCTGTGCATCGGCATTCGCCTTGTTGGCATGGTCGAGGGCGATCTCGAGCTCGTTGATGTCTCCCTCGAGCTTCTTCTTGATGCGGAGAAGCTCATTCTTGCCTTTCGATTCGTTTTCAAGCGACGCCTGAAAAAGGATTTCTCTAGGAGAGCCTCTTTACCTGCATGGACTCGAGGGCTCTGGCGTGGTTCTTCCTTGTGTTCTCGAATTCTTCTTCCTTCTCCTGGATCCTCTTCTCAATCTCCGATCGAATTTGCGAGACTTCAACTTGAGCGCGGAGCACCTTCGACTCCTCAGCCTCGAGAGCGGACTCGGCCTCGTCAAGACCGCGATGCAACTCTTCCTTCTCCACTTCGAGACGTCGGATGAGCTTCTGGAGTTCGTGTGATGAACGACCGCCCTCTCCGAGTTGATCACTGACATCCTTGATCTCCTGTCCTAGGGACTTGTTCTCGCGACGGAGACCCTCAGCAATCTCGGCTGCCTCGTCTTGTTGGGCCTTCGCTCGGAAGAGATCCGTCGAAATGTTCCTAGCATCACGTTGAGCAGCATCAACTTCAGCGGCGAGATCGTCGGTCTTCTTCTTCCATTCGTCAACAATTCTGTCGAAGCCTTGCTGCTTTTTCTCCAGTTGAGAGGCGAATGCCGTCGCCCTCTCCACGTCCACTTGAGCGTCGTCGAGGTCGCCGACAAGACGCGCCTTCGTCTTCTCCAGGGTGGCAACCTTGTTGTGAGCCGCGTCAAGGGCCTCTTGCAGTTCGTTGATTTTCTGTTGTTGACGGCGTTTAGCCTCCTCGAGCTCATCAGCGAGAAGGAGACCCTCGCCCTCAAGGCGAGACTTCCACGACTCGACCTCGGCGTTGGCCTTGGCGAGCTGGCGAAGGACGTCGTTCTTGGAATCAATCTCCTCGTCGAGAGCACTGCGGGCGTGCTCGGCTTCAGCCTGGTTGTTCTTCACCTGGGCCGAGAGAACCTGACGCTCGCGGCTCTCCTCCTCGAGGCCACGACGGGCCTCATCGAGTTGAGCTGAGAGTTGAGCCTTGACGCGGTTGAGGGCGTCGAGCTGTCCCTGAGCGTCCTCGAGCTGGCGGCCGAGGTCTCCCTGCTCGTTATTCAGACGACCCTTGAGAGACGTGAAGTCCTGAAGCTGACGAGATTGTTCATCGGCCTTCGCTTGAAGTTCGCCGAGCTGCACTTCGAACTGTTTGGCCAACTTCTCGTTGTTCAACTTCGCCGACGACTCCACATCCAACTGAGAGGCGAGATCTTCGGCCTCACGCTGTGCCTCGGCGCGCTCCTTGTCCAACTTGGCCTTCGACTTCGAGATCTGGTCGATCTGGTCGGTGAGCTCGGCAATTCCATCGGTGTGCTTCTTACGAAGGGCGGCGAGCTGGCTCTCGTGGTTGATGTTTCCCTCCTCGATGTCGCGGCGGAGTTTGGCCAGCTCAGCCTCGCGCTTCTTGTTCACTTCGAACTGGGCCGCGGTGGCTCCACCTTGCTCGTCGAGACGCTCGTTGATCTCCTCGAGTTCGCGTTGAAGGTCCGACTTGGCGCGATCGGACTTGGCACGAGATTGGCGTTCATTCTCCAGCTCGTCCTCGACCTCTCCAATGCGGGCCTGCTGTTCCTTGATCTGGCGCTGAAGCTTCGACACGAGAGATTGTTCATCCTCAAGGCGGCTGGAGAGCGAGTGAAGCTCCACTTCTTTCTTCTTCAGATTGTTATCGAGATCGCGACGTTGGCGAGTGCCCTCATCGAGGCCTTCATTCGCGATCTTCACCTCTCCCTCGAGCTTCCTCTTCGCCTTGTCGAGCTCGGCCTTAGCACGTTTCTCACGCTCCAGGGTGTCCTCAAGCTCATCGAGGGTCTGCTCGAGCTTCGACTTCAGCTTGTTCGTGTGGCCAGACTTGTCTTCCTGGGCGGCGAGGTCTTCTGTCAGCTTGCGGTTCACTTCCTCTTGGTGCTTCTTCTCCTTGTTCAGCTTACCGATTGCCTCATCCTGAGTGGCCATTTCGTCCTGAAGAGAGCGGATCTGGTGGTCCTTGCTCTGCTTCTCGGACTCGGCCTTGCGGATGTTCAGTTGAAGATCCTGGATCTGCTTCTTGAGGGCTTCCACCTCGCCCTCAACCTTCTTCTTGGAACGCTGAAGGTCCTGGTTGGCGTCTTCCTCAGAGCCAAGCTTTTCCTGCAGATCAGTGAGCGTTTTCTCTGCGTCGCCCTTGAGGGCAATCAGCTTGCTGAGCTTGTCTTGAGCCTCAGCAGTCTGCGCCTTCTTCTCTTCTAGTTGCGTGAAGAGACTGTTCTTCTCGGCCTCCAATTTTCCGGATTGATCTTCAAGGTCCTTTCGGATCTTCTCCTCTTTCGCCAGACCCTCCTCAAGTTCCTTCATCTTATCCTGAAGTTCGGCCATTTGAGCCAGTTCAGCCGCATTCGCGAAAGCGGACTTGACGGCGCCGTAGAGCTTGAACCATTCCCATTGTCGAAGACTGATCCACGAGCGGACGTTTCTTTGAACAATCAAGAGACCTGCGCGTTGGTCATTGCGACGCTTTCGGTCGATGATGCCGAGATGCCAGCGAATCCAAGACTGGAAGTTGGTCAAGACAATCCTCAGTGCTTCGTCGCGAAGATCTTCCAGATGAGCCAAGACTCCAGCCTTGAAGAAGACTTTGGTGAGGCCGATACGGAAGTTCTCCTCCGTCAGCTTGCCCTCATTCACCAACTTGCCCATGATCGCTGCGGCGCACTTCATCGGGTCGTCGGAGGACTTGGACTCGGCAGCCGCAAGGATGGCATAGCGCTGTTTGAAGTCGGGATGAAGGGTGCGGTTGGGAAAGCCCTTGCGGCAAATACGGATACCCTCAAGTACACCGTTGCAGGTGAGCTGGTTGAGGACGAGGCCAGCGTCGATCACTCCGGAGGCCTTCTTCTCGTTGGGGATGATGCAGCGAATGAAGTGAGGATGAGTCTTGTGGAGCATAGTCATGAGCTTGTCAAGCGATTGACGATAAGTCATCGAGACAGTCATCATGGAGCCGGACTTGCCCTTCTTCTTCGCCTCTCCCTTCTTTTGAGCCTCGGCCGCCTCCTCCTGAGTTTGGTAGTCTTCCCAGACGGTGTTGAGAAGGGCGTTTCCTTTGGTGTTCTTGAGGGTGGCGACGAGGGTGTCGTTGAGAGGGTCCTTGTTCTTCTCCAGCCAGTTCATCACATTGTAGCGCACAGTTCCAGCGTAGTGGCGCATAGCGAAGTGAGCCTCAGCCTGCTTGCCCTTCGGGGGCTTCGGCTTCTCGAAGTTGGGATGCTTTCCGAGATGCTGTTCATTGAGCTTTTGCGCCAAGGTCAAGTCGGTGGCCTTGGGGACAATGCACTCTTCATCGAGCATCGAGATGATACCGAGAGGCTGAAGACAAGTGAATAAGTCTTTTTTGCAGTTCGCTTACCTTCTCGATGAGCTCGATGCAAGCAGCCAAGTCGAGTCCGAAGTCAATGAAGACCCACTGGATACCTTCGCGAGCATACTCCTCCTGTTCCAGCACGAACATGTGATGGTTGAAAAATTGCTGGAGCTTCTCGTTCACGAAGTTGATCCACAGCTGCTCGAAGGAGTTGAACTAAAAGAGGTTGAAGTCTCAAGGAAGGAAGACTCACGTCGAAGATCTCGAAGCCGGCGATGTCGAGCACACCGATGAAGTAGTCACGGTTGATGCCCTGTTGGTCAAGGGTCTTGTTACACTTTGAGACGAGCCAGTGGAAGACTCGGGCATAGAGACCCTTCGATGTAGCGCCGACGGCCCAATTTACTTGCTCCATGTTCTGGCCCTTGGCGACCCATTCAGTTCCGACCTAAAAGGAGTCAAACAATGTTGTCAGGCCATGAGCAGCAGCTTACCCTAACACGAGGCTTGGTGAGGGACTTGAGGAATTCCTCGTGGCTGACACCATACATGGCCGCCGCCTTCTCAGCTTCATCCGTCCCATCAGGCTCAGCCTGCTCTTCACGTGGGCGCTGCTTGAACTTCATGTTTCCCATGTGCATGAGGGCCGACATGAGACGATAGCAATCCAGCTTCTCCTCGGGAGTGAACAGAAGGATATCGAAGGCCTCGTCGGTGAGGCCGTGCTCTTCCTATTTGGAGCTTGTTGTGGTCGCACTTTGCCAACCTTGTCGTTGACACCGTCGATTTGTAGCTCGGCTTGGGCGACGAACCAATAGTCCTTGAGTGGAAGGTCAAGTTGAAGGTCCTTCTTCAACGTCGGGATGAAGTCAGAGTAGATCTGGTAGAAGATGTGGTAGCAACGCTCTCCGGGGGCTTGACGGATGACACGGGACTTCTCAAGAAGATCTAAAGAGCTCTCTCACCGAAGAAGTTAGAGCTTACAGTGCTCGATATCGCAAGAGGCGACGCGTCCCTGCTTCGAGAAGTGGATTCGGATGAACTTTCCGAAGCGAGAAGAGTTGTTGTTTCGCACGGTCTTCGCATTTCCGAAGGCCTCCAGCACGGGGTTCGT
>JAQIXL010001189.1:0-20009 GCA_034700245.1 Poikilolaimus oxycercus
ACTTCGAGAAATCTGAAGTAATACGTCTTGTTCTCCATTCCAAGAGCTTTCTAATGGTATACTTGGTTATTAACAAAACTGAAAAATAGCAGCCCAAAGAGGCGTTTTCAAAAGTTCACTTTACGAAGAGAAGTTTGACCTACCTGGCCATGATTTTCACTGGTTTCTGAAGCGAAAAACGCGATTTGGCATTCATCGCTATGGTTTAACTTCACTTTTCTTGGCAGTACTTCTTCCTCTTCTCTACCACAATCTTCGTGGGTAGGTTGTTGAAAATAAAGTTTCAACTTATCATTGTTTCTCCACCTCAGGCCCAATTTAGCAGAAGGGGGTACCCGGTGTTTCACCGACCTGGTTTAACCACTGATGCCGAATGAGGATCATTCAACGTGAGGCGATACTGACGAGCTAATGTTTCGTTCAGATGGACTCCATTGGAATTCATGGCTGAACAATTGGAGACCTGGACGAGGGACAGTACCAAGCGACCACCAAGTGGTTCTCTTCTCAAGTTGATCACTTCCAATGGCACGACCGAAATTCTTTCCGTCTAGTTGTAAGATTCTCAACAAGAATTAATAAAAACAACCATGGATATTTGGTCGAGCTAATTCATGAACAGATTATCAGGATATCTTAAGGACTGAAGCGGATGTAGATTTCAACAGTGTTGGCTATAAGAAGCCCGGCCGTAATAAGGACCAAAACCTTGATGACAAAGAAATTCCATTCCAAATTTGGCGTAGCCGTCGTAGTCTCCATTGTTATCGACGTTGTCGGGTTGCCTGCACCGAGAATCTATTCGAGACTGCTATTCACGTAGTTCTAAGTACCTGAGAATCGGAGAAGTCAACGTTGTTGAACGACGTTGGAATCAAATAGGCCCCACTCTTTTCATTGTTAGTTCCACGATGCGGGTTGCTGTCCATCTTTCGCAACGCCCTCAAAAGACTTCAGAATAACTGCAAAGAAGCATGTGAGCGAGTGCTCATAAGTGCAGCGACTGACAAAAGAGTCTTTTCAGTTAGATATTTGCCGAGGATTACTTTGCCCTTTTTTGCTTTGTTGCACACAAATTATCATGTTGAATTTATCATAGTCACTTAGTTAAAAACAACACATAGATACAATGTCAATCAGACCTTTTCCTCCCTCACACCATTAAAATCCTCTTCCTAAGAATCAAACTGGCATTATCAGAGTTCCGTGTGATCTTGAAGTCACCATTGAACGATCGCTCGAGAGCGACCGGAAGACGACGCACGAGCTCCGCCACATCCACTCGTGTGTCGATTTCGAGAAACTCCAAGCTTCCATCTCCCCTTGCCCAACGTCGAATTGCGCGGCGAATGCCATCGTCAGTGATATTGGGCGTTCGCCCGAAAAGACGGAGCGTTTTTGCTGTGCTCTCTAGCAGTTGTGAGTCGTCCATAAGGTTAGCAGCGCGAGCATACGGAAAGATCACCAAATGATCCAAACGACGAATGCAAGGCCGCTTGAAAAACTCGTTAGTTACATTGGAGGACACGCCAAGAAGTTGAAGATACTTCAGATCGTGAAACGCATCTAGAACTGCGTAAAGTTGCTCTAACTTCAAAGCAACCAGGTCGCGAATTCGCCAGTGCTGAACTTCGATCTCATAAATGGTTTTGGGCAAAAGTTGGAGCCATCGCAAAAGCTGCGCCGTTGGCAGCGTAGTAAGCATGGTGACAGGAGCATAAACCTCGAGATGGCCAGCGAGTATCGTCTCCACATCATCACCGCTTTGAACCCGAATCCATGCAAGGCGTTTACCGTTTAGGTTATAAAAATCTTCGCAGCCGAACTCTTTTCCATTAATTACGGTAACGTATTCCCGCTTCGAGACCAAGTGGTCATAAAAGAGCCGCGGTCGCTTCATAAAATCGCTGCCGAAGAAGCCTATAAGTTGACTCGAGACATTGCGGGCGGCTCTGTCTATGTGCTTCTTGCGAAATACATCGGCTTCCAATTTTTGCGTCCACTTTGGGCGGTCGCAGATTTCGATCAAAATGTTGGCGGAATCTATTTTGCGCAGGCAACTCATCGACTTTGAGAGAAGACGGTAAAGTGATGTGCAACTGCGTTGGAAGCGACAGCTCTCGGAGAAACTAAGAAACTGACCGACATAGAGAAGTAAATCGAAAGACAGATCACAAATGCCGACTAACTTCATGGCGGAACTACCAATAAAGTTGGGCCGACCTCCAAAGACAAACTAGCGAGGTCTTTGGCCGCCTCCAAATTAGCACCTCTTCTTGACGCGATCAGAGGTCGCCGTACACAAATTTTGGGGCATTGACTTATTCTCTTTATTCTAACAGCGGAAGGCGTCATAAACTTCGTGAAGGTTCTCCAGGTTCTTGAAGTTGCTTTTGCCATTAGTGTTGTTTGTCCGCCTTGGACCATCTGAAGTGAGACTAAAGTCAGTACAAAGGGTGTTAGTAGAACCTCCAACATTGATAACAAAGAAGTCGCTGACATTTTTAAGGCTATTTCCTTCCTGATACAATATGATATTTCATTGCGACCTACTAACCTCCAAAATTTGATTCGCCTCTTTGTCGCCTGGTGCATTTTCGGTAAAAAGAATTGCGACTGTTTTCACACCATTTGTATTTCCACGCCAGCCAAAATCGCTTAGAAGAATCTGTAAGGAGCTTTTTCTATACGGAACAAAATTCGTCAAGGAGAGGCTTTTGTTAAATTCTGCTCAGAGGGACACCCACATTCTCGCGTAGATTCTTCAGAGCGCCAACCACATCTTTGTCGTTCGAAAATTTACGCGGCTCTTGAATTTTTTTCATGACATCCTCTTTCTTTGATGTTATGAAGTTGTTGACAACTTCCTGATCACCGGAGAACACTTCTACAGCCACTCGAGTCTGCAAACAAATCACTGTATGCACCAATAAATTCATTCTAGCCTGCGAGTCGCTGTTTCCAACAGGGAGTCTGTTTACAAAAGTGGCGGCCTCTTTCGTATATTTCTGAATTCAAAAATTTGCAGTATGTCCATATTAAAGACTGCTAACAGAATAAGTATGATTAGAAATTCCTCGAGATTGATCGAAGATAAGAACCAGATCAATGGCATTAACACAACCTGTTTTAATTTCCAATCCATCAGGCATTGCAAACTTTTTACTAACCTGTTAGCAGCGGCACGTCTCTTAAAGAACTGGCTGCAATGGGAAACATAAAACCACATAGACAGTAGAAGCTTACAATTTCTTTCGTCTAGGTGAAGCGAGGCTAAATGAAATCATGACGCTTCATCGTTTCTCAAGCTTACGGCAAAGTCGACGAAATGCGGAATTTAGATCCTTGAAGTTGGCAACTGGAAGAATGCGATCAGTTCGATTTCCTGTGATTAAGAGCATAGTATTGTGGTCAATGTCCGCTATAAGATTCAAACGAAGAGTTGCTGCAGTCTGTGTACAACATACAGCCAATAGAAACGACGTAGATTTCGCTCATGTTACGAAGCATATCATGAGCCTAAAATTGTGAACTGAAAAAGCTGCATTATCAACCTCGATAATATCTTCCTCTGGTTCCATGGGACAGCCGTCAGTAAATATGAGAATCATCGTTTTCGTGCCGTTTGCGTTTGCCCTCCAACCATTTGTCCTAAGAAGCGTCTCAATAGCCAATGTGTTAGACTGAATAGCATGAACACCTCATGAAATGCGTAGTCCATTGCATTGGCGATGAACGTGCCACCGTAGTCTCGCCTTACATTTCGCAAGCGGTCGAAGATGCGACTGCGATTCCCAGATTCTTCAAAATGGAGACCGTAACTAGCAACATCCGAAAACGTAATCAGTGCCACACGCGTTTCCTGATATTCAAGATTGCCTTAGTTCGCCGTGGGAGAATTGGCCTACTTCCGGTCCAAGTCCAAGTTTTAACTTGCTTGCGAAGTTTGCAACCGAATTTGTGTATACCTAGCATGGCCAAAGATTCTAAATTGCATTTATCGTACTTACTGCATAGTCATCGTTTTTTATACTATTTGACTGATCATATATAAAGACCACATCCCAAGACTGCGTGCAGTCTTCTGCAACGTGTACGTAAAACATGTATTATCATAGTTGCCTCAATGCGGAGGTTGCAACTTACGCATTTGTGAACTAATTGGTTGATGCAGCTGATTTAGAAAAACGAGAAAGACTAGGAATGACCGCATTCTCAGCAGACTCCAATGACCGTTTACAAACTGAAATAAAATGCTATTATCATAGACCCCATTATAAATCCATTAAGGACGCGCTTTTGCCATCCTTAGCCTTCAAACCTTGCAATTAGCCACGAGCTTTCAAAACCTTTACGGCTTTACGGCTTATTGAAGAGGCTTTATGGGTTATTGAAAGTACTCGGTTTATTGGTGCTTGAAAAGCATCGCCTTGCAAAAGCGGAAAGTACATAGTGAGAATCGAGATACCACCCACAATGACGAGAAAATACAGGACAAAATATGTGTGCAATATACTTATATTTCACACAAAGCTTTTCTTGTGTTGCAGTTTTTTGTCTCGCTATTTAAATAAGGCAAGTATGTGGACGCATGTGCCCTGAAAAGTCCGCGTTGAAGCTTTCAAAGCCCCCATTTGGTCGGTTTTGCCCCTGAAGCCCCCACCAGCTCTTGAAGCGGCAAAAGCGTAGAATCTGTACACACGCATACCTCCCGTGTTCAATTGTGTGTTATGAATCACATTCGCACGGGCGGATGGAAGGACAGCATGAGTCAGTTTGAGACGGCCAGACCGACCCGGTTCGACCTCTCTTGTGCTCGTCTCGCCGTCCTACGATGGTGCGACACGGGAAGACGCTCCCGTTGATCATGCTCATATCGGGGGTTAGGAAAGTTTTCAACTTTTTAATTTTGGAATTTGCAGCTCATTTCTTGTCAGGAATTAGAACAACATCACGATCCCAATTGTGAATCAAAGGCGCTTGCTGCGAATTTCGTGTCGGCTTCGTTCCTGTAAGCCTAGCAGTGATCTGACTGACTTTTTTTTAGCGATATGGAATGCAAGCAAGTGGAGCAGCGTCAGTCGCGAAAACTTAGACCCTACACTTCCCTTGCAAAGTCAACGGCATGGATACCCTCTATGCTATGTAATTAAGCGTTAAAGGTCAACGAACCACGAGTACTACTGAGATGCCCGTCTTGCTTCTGTGCAGTTCGCTCGGAAGTCACCGAGAGCTCGATCCCGCTACCTTGGACGAGTACTGTGATGCGTTCAACTTCAACGTGCGTTAACTACGTTTATCAAATTTGTTCGATCCTTAGTCAATCGCTGAGGTTGACGTGCTGGACGAAGGAAATGACGTGCGGCGTCGACATGGTTGAATTCGAGAGAAGAAGTGCGACGCGAGAAGCTCCATTGTACCGACTATTTCGGTTTGCTAGTTTTTGTTTACTTCTGAAAGCGTTGTTTAGGCTAGGACAAAACGGAGCCTGTGAAGTTCAAGACTTTCCAACACTCTCTTCATTCAATTCTACCTTGTCGATTGGCTCAGAGGTACAAAGGAGTTGCTCAGCTTTTATGCAGAAGACCGTCGTCGGCGTGGGAATCACCAAGGCCTTGAAATGTGATGCCGAGCGAGTCGATGGGCGTTGGCCAGGCTTGACCTCTGGAGTGTATCCTTTTTGGCCAAGCAGTGCACCTCTTCGACTGATGTGCAACGTCGAAAGGACGCCAAGGGTCCAAGATGAAAAACCGACGACTACAACTTCCAAGGCTAGTGAGACTAGTTTAACACTCGTGCCTCTTTTAAGCCTCAAAATGTGACAGCTTCACCTGAAAAGCACCAAGACCCTTCATCGGCTCCTTCAGCAGACGACGACCGCGGTTCGAACCCATCCACCACTGCACCAGTATCAGCGGGATCTTCACACTCATTCACGCCTCCCGCAATCCCTTCGCAAATTCTACTACCTGCCCGATACGGTCAAACGCAAGTTCTTTCTACAACAGGCATGCAGCAGCCCATTTACCCTCAACCTTATCTTCTCCCCCCTCCCCCGCCCCCTCCCCCTCCTCCTCCTCCGCTTCTCCCGAGATTAGTTTACTCATACCCCGTCCCCAGTCAGTTCCACACCAATGCTGAATGGCAACCAACCGATTCACGCCCTCGTCCGTGTTCGGTGTGCTGTCCCTGTCCTCGAAGATGTCATTGTTGCCCTGGCACAAGTGAATTCCGTTATCCACAGCAAACCAATGATGACGCCCTGCTAGTCATTCGAGTTCCGCTAGATCAGCTTTAAATTTCATTTCGATGACAAGTAATAAATGCATTTATACTTTTTCACCATTAGACTATTTATGGCGGGCCGAAAAAAAAATCAGTTGCGCTCGCTTAAGAGATAGTCGCACAATTGTAACATCGTCTTAAAGTCGGCAGGCGACGTCATAAAAGCTGATGCATTAAAGAACTGTCGGCGTCTTCTCGACTCCTTGTCATTTTTTTTTCGTCTCTCGCGTCTGGATGCCGTCTGCGCTCTTCCTTCTCTTCATTGTCTCACCGCTATTCATATCTATTCTTGGAAAATATACCTGGAAGCCTGATCTTCCTTACATGGAGGGATTGTACAAAGAACTCGATAAAGATGGCGACGGTCTCGTCGACCTCGGCGAGCTTCTTCACGCTGCGCGGTGGCAAGGCGTTCCCAGGTTCTTCATTGAAGAGATGTTAGTCGCTTCTTCGCTAAAATGTAAATGTTCGACTACAGATTTGAGGAAGTCGACCATGATGAGGATGGCAAACTCAAGTTTATTCCTGAATTCCTCAGATTCGATTTTGATTTCCAAAGGGAGTTGATTGAAAGAACACCAGTCCACGTGGAACGGAACGATCTTCCAACAATGTCCGTAGGAGAGGAAGTTGATGTGGAACTAAATTATGAAAGCTACAATTAAGAACGAAGAGGTTGTAGTTTCCATGTTAAGCCGCGAAAGGTTGAATCATAAAGTTTCCGTTATACATGACGGTTTGGTTTCGTTCGAAAGATCATGCAGTGCTGGTCAAAGTTCCGAGTAATTTTATAGTCGCCTTTGCGCGGACGTTCGACTGTTACTGGAAAGCCGAGCAGAAAGTCTTCCACGTCCAATCCGGTTTCTATTTCGAGAAACGTGAACCCACCAGCAACTTGCATTGCCCAATGATGAAGCACCCTTTGAATGCCGTTCTCAGTGAGATTTCGAGTACGGCCGAAAAGTCGAAGCGATTTAGCTGTGGATTCAAGTAGCTGTTTATCGCTAATGAAATTACGGTTAGAACCGCGCATCAAAACAGTCAAATGATCCAAACGTCGAACGCATGGGTTGTCGAAGAATTTTGCACGTATATCCGAGGAAACGCCAAGAAGCTGAAGATGTTTTAGGTTTTGAAATTCCTCGAGAACAGCATAAAGCGCGTCGAAATCCAAAGCACGCGGGCCATAACTTCGCCAGTGTTGGATTTCAATCTCGTGGAGAGATTTCGGCAAAAGGGGAAGCCAGTTCTGAAGCTCGACGGTTTTCAATGTCGTGAACATTGCCGCCGGAGAGAAGTTTTCTAAAAGACCGACAAGTATCGTCTCAGCTTCAGCCTCGGTTTGAACTCGAATCCAAGCCAGTCGCTTATCGTTGAAGTTGTAGAAATTCTCGCAATTATACTCTTTTCCATTGATTACGGTAACGTATTCTCGCTTCGAGACCAGATCGTCGAAGAAGAGTCGCGGTCGCTTCAAATAGTCTCGATCGCCGTAGAAACCGAGGAGTCGATCTGAGACGCTAAGGGCTGCTTTGTCTATGGTTTTCTTTGGAAATTCGGTCTCCTTGTAAAATCGACTTCCATCTCGAGGATATCCTTTGATTTCGATGAAAATGTTTGCTGAGTCAATTTTTCGCAGACGATTCGACAATTTCGAAAAAAGCGAGTGTAGAAGTGAGCAGGTGTGTTGAAAGCGATTGACATCAGAGAAGCTAAGAAACTGTCCGACAAAAATGAGCAAGTCAGAAGTCAGAGCAAAGAGATCAAATGCAGTTTCCATGGCGAAAACAGGAAGACGCGTACGGAGCTTCGCTGGTTTGTTGCACGATAGAGACGGAGAAATTATTAGCACCTGCACAGAACAATAGGACAAACGGTTCTTGCAGGAAGTAGAGGTTTCAGTGATGCGACTCTTGGCCTAGTTAGCACCTCTATCTCTCTCTCTCCTGGCTCAGCCATGCCTCCATTGTTAGCACCTTGTGTCCCTGCATATAAACAGCCTCCCAGCCTGCTGTAGTGTGATCATCAACAGTTCTTCCCCCTATAAAGGATCTTCTATCTATAACCAGGATATCTCTGCGTCATTTGCTGCTAATCATCCGAGTCAAAAACTGCTAATTTTCTGTATAAGCAGCGAAGATCAATTCTGAAAAACTCAATGAGGAAATAATGTCACGCAACTCTTTAAGAAAAGCACCTCGGCCTCGCCTTGACAGCCTTCCTTTCGAGTGCATCTCCAAAATTCTTAATTTTATTCATATTTCCGATGTTCTCCAGTGTCAAAATGTTTCGAAGGGATTGCACAGTGTCATAAATGCAAACCTAGAGCGATTTCAACATGAGCGAATCAAAAACAAGCGACTTGTCCTCATCTTTCCTATTGGACACCAAAGTCAGGGCAAACTTACCCTGTCGTCCAAGTTTTCTTTAACTCCGTCAATGTTGGTCTTTGTGGTGCAGCCCAAACATCGCACGAGAGGAACTGAAATAGGAGAGTTTCCGTTTACAGATGGTGTTTGCTGGCGTTTTGATCGCAATCATGTGAGGCGACTGATACCAAAAACTGAGACCGACGGCCAATTTATTTTCCAGAAAATCTTGAAAAAACTTTCGCTTTATTACTCTTTTACGGAATGTTATCTGGATCTTCGGCCGCCACACTCAGAGCTCGACTTCAAACAATATTTCAAAGAAACAGATTTGTTGGCGGGTTTAACAGAAGTTCTAACTCTACAAAATGTTTATTTCAATCTGGCCAGAAAGTCTCCTCAATTATCCTTCCAAATTAGTCGACCCTTTCTCTTCAGTGAAACTGCAGCAAACCTTACTTTTCTCCAGGTCTATTTTCGGAGAAATGTAACAAATCTTGAAGTATTCGACGATGCAGCGTTCGATCACATGGTTAGCTTACGACTTCTCATTCTCAGAGCGAACTTCGGAGTCAACGAAATCGGTACTTCGATCACATTTTCTGCCATTCGCCGTCTTCTGGAGGGCTTCCGACATGGTCGACGTCGCCTCGAGCGATTCGAATTCGGGATTAAAGGTCAAATGGAAGAAGCGGTCTCCTTACTTTCTGCGAACTACACAAGCAGGCTGAAGCACAACGATAGCTCCCTGTTTAGTTTTTATGAAGGATTTGACGATCAGAAATTTTCTGTTCGCATTTGTCCGACTGAGTGGTCTTGGCTTTGCTTCTCATTGAGCTGATCCAGAAAGTTGACCTTGCAGCAAAATATTCTGTTGTTTGATGGTTGAACGATTGTGACATTTTTGAAGCTCGAAAGCTGTAGCTGCAGACAAGTCGATAAAGCCTCGTCTCAGTGTTGCTGGCCACGTTTGCGAGTGATAAGGGCTCTCCAGCCTCTAGCGATGAGTATTGGCGGCGTACTCGCCTTTCTTCCCGAGCCTTGTCTACTTCGCATTTTTCATTTCTGCAACGTCCGTGATGTTCTACGCAGCCTACGACTTTCGAGTTTCTTCGAAGACTTTCTTCGTTCAAATTTTTTGCGAATTCAAGCGGAGAGAATTTCCGACTATAATCTGATTGTGGAATTCCCTCAAAGTACACAGCGACTTCACTTATACGGCCGACCAACTCGGCGAGTTCTGATCGTCAGATTCGTTAGAGAGATCGTAAGATTTGGGAATGTCATCGACTATTTGGAAATAATTATGGACGAGAATTTCGAGCATTTGCAACGGTCGAGACTCGTTGCGCGCTGGAAGTTTTTCGATTTTGATCTGGGAGTTGCTTTTCAAGACCTTCTGGATAAGATCGTGGTTCATTTTGAGTTTTACGAACTGCGACTGGCACCTCACGAAGGTTACCATAACGAAGTAGAAGAAGAAATGGGGAAACTGTTGACTGACTTGACAGTGCAAAATCTTCCCCGCTTCCCGGAACTTGAAAGAATCACAATGGAATGCGTGAATCGTATTTCCCAACCAAACAACCAAATTGAACACATCTTATGCCAAATGCCAAGGCTGGAATTTCTCAAGCTGTCACAATGCTCATTCGAAATCAGTCCAGCTTTCTTGAACAGCGCCACTGCAAAACGTTTGGTCGAGTTCGAAGTTGAAAGCCATGACTTCAAATCTTCACGATTATTCAATGACACAAACCTTCTTCGAATGGAACGTCTAGAAGTGCTGATTTTAACCGATTTGACCAGATTTAAAAGAGCTCGAACGTCAGTGACATTTGATGGGATTCGACAACTTTTGGAGGTTTTTGAGAGGGGTGAACGAAATCTAAAAGACTTTGCAATTGTTGTGCGTGGTGGAATTGAGGACATGCAAGCAGCGATTCCACGAAATCACGAGTGCGTCGAAGACTGCAGCCACTATGGAGACGTAGAAGGAGAATTCGTCTTTTTTGTGAAAAATCCAAAAGCCTCATTTCGTCGCGTCAGCTTGCATTATAGAGAAGATTTTGAGTCTGACGTGACGATCACTTGATTTACGAATAAACTTTTCAAAAAGTCTTCCACTATTGCTGTATTTACTTAGTGATGATAGCCGGATGAGCTGTGTCAGACTGGAAACTTCGTGAATAGTTGCGCCCATTTTAATTTGGGATGCGGCCACTTCTAATTCGTTTTGTCAAGGGAGGCAGGCATGGTGCGTCAGACTGATAACAGCTGAATAAAAGCGTCCGACCTTCCACGTTTCGCCTTTCTTCCACAAGTCTTTCGTCACAGTTCTTTTCGTCGGCCATATTCGTGGCTAAATTGTTCTTTTTCTAGCAAAGTAATGCCAACAAGAGGGACTATTGGATTGCTGCCAAGTCCGTGTCTTATTCACATTTTTCATTTCACCAATGTTCGCGACGTGGTGCGATGTCGACGTCTCTCAATCTTCTTTAACAAATTCATTCAACTCAATTTCGGTCGAATTAACGCCGAAAAGATCACAAACAAGAGCATCTTTGTTGACCTTTACGACGATTTTGATCACGCTGTCGGTTTGCGACTTGAGACGAATGCCAGCCGACCGATGCTTTCAATCACTCTCAAGGAATCGACCGAAAAGAACCCGGCAAAGGAGTTTCGATATGCGACTGGATGTTTTCGACGTTCAAACTCTCCGTCAATTACCGAACTTATTCACCAAATTCTCAACGAAGTGGCCGAGTACTTCCACTTTGATCAACTATGCTACAATCTTGGCCATTCATGCGAATTACATGAAGGCCGTATTGTTTATCCCGATCTACCAAGGGATTCCACCGATATTATCAAGTGCATTCCGCTCTTCTCAACTGTTAGTCGCCTAGATTATCAGCGGGCAACGGCGAATTCGGCAAACATCGTCGAAGCATTTGCCAAATTTACAAATCTGCAGCATCTTCGCATTGAAGTCGCTACTTTTGAGCTGGACAAGCGCATTTTCACCAACATTTGGTCGACTTTAACGGAACTTCGCATAAGCTTTGAGAATACGACGTCGCTTAACTTTGACGATTCAACATTGCTGGCGCTGCGAAGCTTGCAGAAGCTGCTCCTTGAACGTGATGTGCCAGAAGTGAACGAATTTGCGGACACGTCGGTCACATTGAACGGAATCCATCAAGTCCTTGGCGAGTACCAATGTGGAATCCGATATATCACATATTATGGTTTAAACGTTCGAGGCAACATTCAGTCAAGAGAACAAGCGCTGCCACCACAAAGCGAACTTGATCCAAAACGGCTGTTTACATATATTGTGCCCTTAAGGATTGACGCATCGGAGAAAATTAAGGTAAAATTCGATGACCGGGGAGACAGTCGTTGTGCAATTTCCATCTACCAAAGTATTTAAGCCTCAATTCCCACGTAATATTGCAAATATCGAATTTCTGAAAATTTTAATTTCGTTGTGGAGTCGAAGTTATTCAAGGGCGTTTCTGAAACACTTCTGAAAAAGTTACCTATCACATCACAACTTGAATAAAGCACTCAATTTCATACTTTTTTAAGTGATGCCTTCTTTCTTTGTGTTCGATTCAATTATCAGACCTAGCGGATAAAGTTAGCTAGAAAACGGTCAAGACGTGTGCTAAAATGTAAGCATTTCGAAAGTGGCAATGGCTTTTCGAAGTGCGAATGACGTCTCACTTGCGCAGTAGATTCCATTAACACGACGAGTGTTGTTTTTCTTATTGAATCTTATCATTCTTTTGCTTGAGGAATCTTGTTCTCGTTTATTTTTCGATGACGTCACTAGATCGCCTACCCGAGACTTGCCTTCTTCACATTCTTCAGCTTCTTGACATGCCTCAAGTTCTTTGTTGTCAGCGTGTTTCACGTATTCTGGACACACAGATTCGACGAAATGGTGGACGATTTCGGAAAATCCTCCACATTCGCGTCTTCATTCAATTTCTCGATCACTGTCTTTGCCTTGAGACCAGAAGGGCATACCTGAACGGTTCGAATTATGTTTGCTTTACGGTGAAGCGGGTCGACAAGAGCCGAAAGTCAATATCTGCTCAATTCACGGAGGGCGTGTTTTGCCGTCGACTCAAAAACAGCTTCGAACTCACTTCCGACTTGTCCTACTCGGTCCTAATATCGAGAGTTTTGAAGAAAGTGGCCAGTATTTGCGATTTTCAATCTGCTCAGTTTTACTCTAAAGAAAAAGGTGGTAGTTGCGAAGTAATGACGAAGACAGTCGAGTCCCTCACTTTCTTTCCAAGTCTTAGATATATAACTCTTGCTAGTCTTCACCTCGACCAACGTCGTGTGACAAAGGCATTGAAGAAGATTCCCGAATTGGCCCAGCTTCAGATTGACTGCATTCTACGCGGTTTCGAGAAGACTCTTCTCGAAAGCACTCTCGCCGCCAGTCTGGTGACGTTCAACCTTGAATGCGCGTCATGTCTGCTGCTGGATGACGCCGCCTTTCTGCAAATGAAAAAATTGCAGCACTTGACACTGGTTTACGGACACACAAAACGCCCAGCGGAGACAGCCATTACACCGGAAGGAATTGTCAAAGTTCTCCACCAGATTCACGGTTTCGAACGCATAGTCGTCGATTATAAATTTGCTATTCGTGCGAGCATCGAGAATATAATGGCGTTCGACTGGCCAGCGGAATTCAGACTGATGTTTTTCGAACCGAACAGTTTCACTCTTTATACCTTAACTGGACCTTTCGCTCCACTGAAACTTGAATTCAAGGCGGTTGCACCATTTCTGCTTGGAGTGTCATTTACAGAAACAACTTTCTGAGCGTCCGCCATCGGAGTGAATGCAATCACCCTGAAACTATCAACTTTTGCGCTAATTTTAAATGTTTTCAGTAAGAAAAAGTCTTCTTTAGAAAAAGGCAAAAACATCATTTCTGTGAAATTAGAAAAGTCATTTATTGTAATGTGACGTTGCCATTTCGCTGCCGATGAAAAATGAACCTTTTTACTTTCACGCCTTCTGAGGAGGCAATTACATTCACATGTTGAATAAAGCTTTTCAATTCGTGTTTTAGTGAGGGTTGCATTCTTTATAAAGTGTCCTGCCCTGGAGGCAGGAAAGTCTGTCAGTCCCCCTCATCCAGTTCAAGGAAATAATCTTTCATATTGCAGGAGAAACGTTGCGAGACCCGAGAGGACGACGAAGCATGGAGTCGAGCCAGGAGAGGCGGGACGACGACGGAAGGATCGAGAAGCCGGGCGAGAAGAGGATTTAAACGGAGAAGATGACGTATCCTGGCTCCCCCAAGAAGATCCACCGCCGTCTGATGCTCTTCCCCCCTTTTCTTCGTCCCCTCCTGTTGTTGAGCCGTAGAAGCTCTGTCCCAGATAAAGGAATGTTTCCTTCCCCCGACTTGTCCCCACACAACTAAGTTAGAAATGGCTCAAAGGAGTGCTAAATCGTAAGCTTTTCGAAAGTGATAATGGCATTTTGAAGTACGAATGACGTCTCACTTGCGCCGAACAATTTTTCTCGCTTTTATGGTCTTCATTTCACTGCGCTATGCCTGCGTTGTGCACCTTCGCTCATCTTCCCGATGATTGTTTCGTTCACATTCTTCAATATGCTGCTGACATGCGCGAGGTTATACGCTTTCGACGTGTGTCTCGTGCCTTCGACGCCTGTATTCAACGGAACACGGAACGTTTTCGAAAAATTCAGGACACTGGAATTATGATCTACCTCTCAGATGAAAGTGATGGAAGTCTTCTGCTGAATACGGAAAAGACTCCTTCACGCTACATTACGCTCAGTTTCAAGAACTGTTTCAAGCCAATGAAGAGCAGCCGACATCGACAAAAATTGCATTCGTTTGGTGGCGGAATTCTCTACCGCCGTGACCCTGATGACGTCAACGTCTTGTTTTCGAAATTGCCCTACGCAAATGTCGTCGCAACAGTCCTTAAAAGGCTCGCTGATTGTTTCGATTTTCACAGCCTGGCCATTCGCTCAAATGGTGGACTTGCTTTCGAAGCGACAGTGAGCATCATCGACAACTTGTCATTATTTTGCAGCATTGCATCGATTGAGTTGAGGAAGCTCGAAGTTGATCATTGGAGCCTCAACGAGTCACTGAAGAGATTGCCCAACCTCTCACATGTTTCAATGGATGAAGTCGCTTTTTCTCCCGAAAAATCGCTCATCGAGGGCAATTTTGTTAAGCATCTCGTCTCTCTATCGCTAATATCCTTCTCGACATGCGATTGGCTTGACGATGCTACTTTGCTTCAGTTAAAGAACCTAAAGACTTTGCAACTGAATGCGTTTTCTGGCCCGCACAGCATGGAGCGACCAGCATCGACATATGTGACCCTCGACGGGATTCTTCAGGTGCTTCTCGAGGCGGAGAGAAGCGAGCGCACCATTTACGATTACCGCTTTGGTCTTCATGCAAGCATCGACGCCATACAGAGGGTCGACTGGTCCGGGCAATTTGAGTCGACTGAAGTTTGGAATGACTATGGTTTTTTCGAGATCACTTTCTTCTTAGAATCAGGTGCTTGCTTACAAGCTCGATTCAGTGCAGATCAGGCATTATTGTGTGGTGTTGAAATCAACTACTCGAGCGATGGTCGATTTGACCTCTCCGATTAAAACTTTTTGTCTCATGAATTTTTCTGAGTTTGTTAGGTGAATGGTTGCCCGACGAGCAGACCTTCATGCAAAAGATCCAGATTGTATTTCTCGGTCAATCGCATAGCAACATCCTCGTTCTGATCACGAGCTGCGTGGAAGAATAACATCAAAGCCATATTATGGTTTTCTGGGCTTTCTGAAGACAATGAAACGGGTTGGCTTACAAATGGGTGAAACACAATGCACATCAAACTACAAGCTTCAAGAGTGGCAAAAGAAAAGACGGTCCGTTTGAACAGTGAACGCCTGTTTATGAGAACCTGGGCGCCAAAAGAATTTCTCACAGAGAAATACAGCTGTTTTGTTTTCTTTGTTCGGACTGTCGATGCTGGGTGATTTTGTCCGACTGCCAGAAGACTGTCTGATTCGAATTCTGCACTTCACGAATATTCATGACGTCATACGATGTCGACTCCTCTCAAGTTTCTTCAACGCTTTTGTCGTTTACAATTTTGAACGAATTGATGCCGAGAAACATCCGACTCAGATAGTTTTCCTTATGGACGATCATTTCGTTTTCGGACCACTTCCCGATCGACAACGCGCGTATCGATGCTGCTCATATCGTCCTCGGAATCGTCCTCGAAGAAGAAGTACCTTTAAACCTAGCCGAATTCTTTCATGGTTTCTTTCACGATTAATTAAAGGCTGCGAGAAATGCGGATCACTATCTTTTTTTTGCAGAGATACCTTCCAGACATGCCAGTACTAGGAGACTTAGGACGACTGCCCGACCCGTGTCTCATTGAAATTCTCCATTTTACCCATATTCGGGATGTGTTGCGATGCGAGCGACTCTCCAGTTCCTTCAACATCTTCATTCGAGCGAATTTACGACGAATTCAAGCCAAAAAGATCAATGAAACATGGGTTTACGCCCTGTTGCCGGAGTCCATCGGCGGCATCATCAACCTAAGACCAAAGAAGGAGGCGTTTCAGCCAAGGTCAATCGGAATTCGTTTCAATTCGGCCATTGATCAAAATCAACCTTTCACAAACGCGCCCGTCTACTTCTTCCTTAGTAGTACCGAATTCAGACAGCACTCCTTTCCCTCGGCGACGTGTGACGTTTCTCTAGTTTGTGAGGTTTTTAAATTTCTTGCGACTTATTACGAGTTTGACGAACTCGAGTTTACCTCAAGTCTGGATTTCAATGGCCGCCCAGGAGACTTCACGGCTATAGCGCCGTATTTCAATTTTTTCTCCAGTATCACTCAACTAAAGCTCGAGAACGCTACCATAGATCCAGACGTTCAATGCGACATTATCAAGAAATTTCCACGATTGAGCGTACTCTCAATCGAACAGGGAGGATTTCGCTTTGACAAGTCCCTCTTGGAAAGTGCTACTTTCACAAGACTCACAAACCTTCGCGTCATGTTCGACAACGATTCCTCCATTCTCTTCGACAACAAGACCCTGGAATCGATGAAGTTCTTGCGCATTTTGAAACTTAAAAAGCTCGCTACAAGAAGTCGCGCACCAACGTCGATCAACTTTCAAGGTATTCGTCGAGTCCTCGAAGAATTCCGGCAGGGAGAACGTCCGCTCGAATGTTTCCAAGTGAATGTTCGCGGGCAAGACGTGCACGAAGCGCTCCCATCCAAGTCGAAGCAATCAGGAACAGAAGGGAAATTTGTTGTCCACTCGGGACGAGCTCCTTTCAATCCAGTGTTTCTTTGGTTCCAACAAATCTTTTCGAATTCTTGGATTTTGACAATTGAAGCTCCGTCATATGAGGACGAAGATGATGATGATGATGATGATGACGACGACGACGACGATGACGATGACGATGATTATGACGACGATAACTAATTCAAGACGTTTGATATCTCCAGTTCTCCAATGTGCCAATGACATACCCATTCATCTCTTTCATGTGAATTGATCCTCATCGAAGTCGTGGCAATAAAGTTGCTTTTGTCTTACAAATTTTGTGTCAACATCGGTTTTCTTGACCATTTCGATATTTGATCTCTCAAAGCCAATGAATGCCCAACACTATGAAGCTTGTCATTCCAGAATGACACTACTCGATAACCTCCGTCAACTCCCGGAGCCTTGTCTGATAAGGATTCTACATTTCACTCACGTTCGCGATGTTCTTCGATGCGAGCGTCTTTCACGTTTCTTCAACTCCTTTATCAGAAGTAACTTCGAACGAATCCAAGCTGAGAAGATCAAGACGAACAAGGTAGTCGTGGACATCAGTGGCGGTCTTGTGCTTGGACCAAGAGAAACCTCAATGAAGACTTTCACTCTTTCGAGCAAGAACGGATATTCTGACGACGAAGAACAAGAGCAACAACGAAAGAACCGCTTCCATGTTCGTCGCAATAACAGGTCTTTTCATGATCTTTTCTGGAATCCTTCTGCTTCATCGAGCTTCTGTGAAGTTGCCGAAAAACTTACGAAGTACTTCGAGTTTGAAACCTTAAGTTTTCACACAAAAGTGAATCTCGAAGAAGGCTATTGTCCGGTCGCGACTGACGTTATGAAGTGCCTGCCACTCTTCTCTTCACTATCTCAAGTGAGGCTTATGAACTTGGAAGTCGAAAATACTTGCATCAACGAAGCAATTACAAAATTACCAAACCTGAAGGAGCTCAGCATCGATTTGGGTTCTTTTCACCTTGGGAAGTCTTTACTCGAAGGCCACTTGGCTTCAACTTTGACCGAGTTTTGCGTTCTCTTTACCAACAATTCATCATTCAATTTTGATGATGACGTCTTCTTGCAAATGAAAAATCTTCGAAAGCTGCGACTAAAGCGTCTGAACGCAATGCCGCATCCCGTTTACGCGCCTACTTCAGCTACGTTTCAAGGTCTCCGTCGTGTTTTGGAGGAATTTCAACGAGGCGAGCGTGACATTCAGCATTATTACCTGGGTGTGCAAGGCGATGTTGACTTCCTCGACCCAGCACTCCCTTCTCGGAGCCAGCATTCAGCCGAAGATCCCGAGTATCAATTCATTGTCCCTTCAAATGTCAATCCCGAGAAGCAAGTTTCCATTTGCTTCACGGGTATGCCGCCAGACGGAAGTTGTGCTATCTTCATTGAACCTTCTTTGGAAGAAATTGTTGTTTGATTTGAATAGAGAACTAAACGAATGCTCCAATAAAGGTGCTAATTGTTGGACTGAACTGGTTACGTTGGAAAGGGTCAACAACCTTGCTATGAAGAGTATTTTACAAGTCTCCGTGATCGCGTGCCTTTCACATAGAGTTTGCATCAGTGCTTGCTTTTTCAGGGAAACCATGACAACGTTCGGAAACTTTTCTGCCTTTCCCGAACCTTGTCTGATTCGAATTTTTCATTTCACCAATGTTCGAGACGTCCTACGCAGCCAGAGACTTTCAAGCTCATTCGACGCATTTATTCGAAGAAATCTCGTCCAAATACAAGCCGGAAGGATTCGGGACGTTTTTGTTATCTTCGAGATGCCCGAATGCATACGAGGGCGAATCGTCTTCGAAGGCAAACCGGAAATTCTCGGCCTACGCAAGAAACGTCGAATTATTCTACCTGTTGTCATTGAGAGGCACGATAGACCGTCCTCGCTTACATACGCGGCGCGTTGCGGCTTCACAAACGACTTCACGCCGATCGGAGATATTGAGTCTCACGCAGCCGATTCCAAATTGGTTTGTAAAGCCCTCTCAAGACTCGCCACGCTCTTCGACTTCGACGCTGTTAATGTCTCGGTGATGGTGGACACAGACATAACCGAGATCTTCGAATATCTGTCGCTCTTCTCTCTAACTCGAATGAAACTAGAAAGTTTGGCGGCGGATGAAACGCGTCTGAGTGAGACATTGAAGAAACTTCGAACTCTTCGTGAACTGACTAGTAACTGTCATTCTTTTCGACTCGAGAGGGCCGTGTTGACAACGAACGCCTCGACACTCACACATATTTCGCTCGTTTTGAGCAACGATTCCTCTTTGAACCTTGACGACGCCACTCTGCTAGTGATGAGAAACCTGGACAAATTGATCCTGAGGAGATATGATGGCAAGTGGCACATACCTGCTTCCACCTCTGTCACATTTCATGGAATTCGTCAAGTTTTAGAAGAATTTCAACGTGGAGAGCGTCCCTTAAAAGAGTATTACCTCGGTGTTGAAGGTGATCTGTCTTCTCCACGAGAAGCGCTTCCACTCGAGAACGATCGGATTAACGAATGTGAGTTCATGATAACAAAAAGAGGCGGTGGCGCACACCCTTATGCTTTCATTGAATTCGAAAGTATCCCTAACGGTTACTGCAAAATTGAGATTGAAACTCGCAGCCTGGAAATTTAATGACGAAAAGCAGTTCTTTTACTTACAAATATGTGGTCACGTTGATGAAAATTGTGATAAACAACTTGCTTTCTTCTTCTTAGAAGTAGAATGTATGCTGAAGGTTGATCAATCCTTTCATACCTTTTTTTCTCAGTTACTCTCTTTTCTCTTACGACTCAAAATGTCCAACACCGTTGCAATCGGCTAACTGTCGCAACGTGCCTCCTTCTTATTCTTCATTCTCTCAACAACGGACTGGCTTTTCAGGGAAACCATGACGACGTTAGGAAACTTCGCTGTCTTACCCGAACCTTGTCTGATTCGAGTCTTCCACTTT